>APFE030578988.1:0-16511 GCA_000404065.3 Pinus taeda
AGTTACAATATGTACAGTGATGTGCGGTTTAATGGTGGGTCTTCTCGGGCGAAGCGCAGGAGACCTCGGTTCAAATCTCACGGAGTACAGTGACCTACCTCGGTTCAAATCTCACGGAGTACAGTGACCTGTTATGGTGGCGGTTAGAGGGGCGGACTCCCCTCCCGATGAGTCTGCTCTTGCTAAAATCATAGGATCTTAGTATACCCGATCTACAGGTGGTTGGTTATACTCTTGGTGTTATAGTGGCAGCTATGAGGTTTGATCCTGGGTCTCCCCTGGATCAAGCTTGATAGTTACCGATTCACCATGTGTAAAAAAAAAGAAAAAACAGTTACAATATACATGGATTGATTCGCGATAGACTCTCCCCATTTATGACTACATAAGCCTATCTAATAATTCTTGAAAATGAACAATACTAGTTTGTTATAAAGGCATCCAAGATAATTTCTCGTATGTGATTATTCAAAGCTGCGAGATTATCAAAAAATAAAAATAAAAAATAAAAAACGGGAATCCATCCCATCTAAATAACAACAGGTTCCTGAAAGGAACCATTTTTCTCCAATATGATTATCAAAAACCAAAAAAGGAAAAATAAGGAATCCATCATATCTAATGACACCAAGCGGGAGCCATTTTTTTCATATACGACTATCAAAAGCCAAAAAAATATGTGATTATCAAAAACAGAAAAAATAAAAATAAAGAATCAATCATATCTAATGACACCAAGCCTGAAAAAAGCCATTTTTAAACTCAGTAAAATTGATTTTCCCGGTTCCATGAAACATTCTTCCTTTGACAACCTATCTACTACTTGGTTATTGTATTTCAGTTAACTTGGTTACTCTAATGATATATGTATATGTTTTCTTAAGCATGTATATATAAACTCTCTCTGTATATGTATGTATGAACCTTACTGAAATGTGTTGTTGGTTTAACCATCACCCTTAGATCATTAGTTCACCTGCCTTCCAGTTCGTGATGCATCTTTGCTCGTGTATTCCCTTCCAAGTTGCATGTTTACACAAGTTTCAAAGGGCCACACTCATTCCAACTTATGTATGTTAGAACCATTCATGCACCTTCCTTGGCTTTTTTTGCATGTCACACCCTTGCTACCAACAAGGACATCTTACTTGCCTTTGCATGCAACCACGGTCAAGGCGATACCATACGACTCACTGTTGGGACTCCTACACCAAATGGTCTGAGGTCTAGTTGGGACTTCTTACTTGGGAGATCCCTGACATGTTGGCAGGTCCAACACTGTTAACAAGTTGTTAGCATATATTTCTCCATTTAAATTTGTATGGTTAGATTTTGGATTTATAATAAATCAAATATTCACAAATAAAAAGTTTTAAATTTTAATTACTTATATATTTATAATTGAAATATATCAAAATATTATTTTAAACTAATCATATAATATTAATAAAAACAATAAAAAATAAGTTTTCTAAATTTTTTTATTGAAAAAAATTATATATATTTAAATTTTAATTAACTAAGTAAAGAAATTTTATCTTATCTTAAATTTAAATTATTATTTATTTATTTATTTCTTATTATGTGATAACATCTCCTCCATAATAAACTGGTAAAATCCTTATTATTTGACAAAATACAAACAACTATTAATAGATTTTATCTTTTTATTTATTTATTATCAAATAATATGGAAGTGAATTAATTTTATCAAAATGAATATTTAACTAGAAAGAGAATGAGGTAGATTCATTAGTTGCAACATACAATTGGAAACAAGACCACCTTAAGGAATAATCTAAATGATTAATATATATGAAGAATTTAAGTAATCAAGATGAATAAGTGAGTATCAATCATTTATTTGGATTATAAAAAATACACCTTTATACACTTTAATAGTAAAAAAACATAAACTTAAACATGTGCTGAGGGTGGGCGTGGGGGGTGTTAATGTGCTGAGGGTGGGGGTCGGGGGTGTTAATGTGCTGAGGGTGGCGGTGGGAGTGGGGGGTGTTAATGTGCATTGCACATTAAACCCCCCACGCCACGTCCATGCACATTAACACCCCCTACCCCGACTCTCATATATGAGGGTGGGCGTTGGGGGTGTTAAATGTGCATGGGTGGGCGTGGGGGTGTTTTATTCACACTGCACATTAACACCCCCGCATCCGCACCCCCACCCTCAGCCCCAATTAACACCCCCGCAGCCCGACCCCCACCCTCATCCCTTACACCCCCCACCCCGACCCACCCTCAGCGCATTAACACCCCACCACGCTGACGCCCCACCCTCCAGCGCATTAACAACACCCACCCCCACCCTCATATAGGGGTGGGGGGATTGCACATAACACCCCAACCCTCAATGCACATTATACATCCCCCACCGCTCAACCCTCACCCTCAATGCACATAACATCCACCACCCTCACCCTCACCCTCATGCACATTAACAAAATCCGCCTCACCCTCACACCTACCCTCACCCTCAACACAACACATTAACACCCCAACCCCATTTTTATGATTACAACTATATTAAAATTTAAATAGTTAAAAATATTTATAGATAAATATAATATAAAATAATAAAAACTTTAATGTGTTATTAAAATAATCTAATTTTAAAATATTTAAATAATTTTATAAATTTTTTATATGAAAATGGAAAGGATGGTATATTATCAATTTGCTTAACATGAAAATTAATGTACAATTGTAAAATATTTTGCATTCTAAATGATAAGATTATTTTTCTTTGTTAACAATTGAAATTTTTATTTTGTTTTGTTAGCTTTTATACTTTTATTTTAGTTCCTGATAATTTTTTAAACTTTTATATTTCTATTTTAGTTTCCGCTACTTGCCCTAACAATATCCATACTTTCATTAAATAAAAAACAGTTACAATAGTGGCAGCTATGAGGTTTGATTCTGGGTCTCCCCTGGATCAAGCTTGATAGTTACCGATTCACCATGTGTTAAAAAAAAAAAAAAAATTATATAATTAACAACTAATTACAATAATATTAAAATTATACCATTGATAACTAATTATAATAATAAAAAAATAAACTCCCAAATTGTACTAATTTATGAACATGTTCTATGCAAATTAATAATATATGAAACTCAATCTCAACCATCACTTAACAATTTTATGAGTGAAAATAAATATAGTGTAAACTTATTTTGAAAGGACATGATTCAAAATTAAATATATAGCTGTGACCTCATATAATTGATAGGCTTTTAAAAATAATCATTTTTGCACTATGTAAGAAAGCGTATCACATCAAACCTAATCAATTTATTTTTTATACATGTATAGTTTTATTTTAATTTTCTTACATTTATTTTTTAATGTCTCATAAACGATATTGATTAATTACAAAAGAAGTAACCAAAGTTCAAGTCCGCTTTGATTGGCCTCCGCTTGTTTTCAATTAACGCAAGGAAATGGACTCTTCTACCAAAATGAAATCTAAGAACTGTCGTGGATTCACTCCTGTCGATAGCAATGCCAACCGATGGAGTCGAGAAACGTAGCGTACTTTAATCCCACATGGGTAGTGTCAAAGAAATTTTCTTATTTAATATAGAAAGAAAAGAACAGTTTATTTGTGGGTGGGCTGTGATGAGAAATTGCACGAATAAGAGGTTTCAAGTTTCCTCTGTAACTCAGTTCGATACAGACCCTGAGAAACTTGCATCTGAGTCCTCCGATATTTCAGTTTTGAATATTTTTTTGTGGTTCATTAGATTTTAGATTTTAATTAATTGCAAGTATCATTAATTATTATGTGTAATTTGTACTTTTAATGGGTAAGTAGATATTAATTAATTGTATGTATTTTTAATCATTGGTTAATTGGATTTTAATTATTGTTGTATTTTTTCGTGGTTGATTAGATTTTAATTAATTGTATTCATTAATTATTATGTGTAATTTGTACTTTTAATGGGTAAGTAGATATTAATTAATTGTATGTATTTTTAATCATTGGTTAATTGGATTTTAATTATTGTTGTATTTTTTGTGGTTGATTAGATTTTAATTAATTGTATTTGTTTTTAGTGGTTATTTATTTTTAGTGGTTAATTAGATCTTATTTAATTGTATGTATCATTAATTATTATTGTTAGTATGTATTTTTTTATGGTTAATTAGATCTTAATTAATTGTACTTATTTTTAGTGGTTATTTAGATCTTAATTAATTGTATGTATTTTTATTAGTTAATTAGATCTTAATTAATAGTATATATTTTTTAGTGGTTAATTAGATTTTAATTCTAGATTTCATGTCTCTTATTGTTGTATGTATTTTTAGTGTTTATTCAGATCTTAATTCCAGACTTGATCTCTCTTAGAACTTTGTAGATCTCAATTTAAGAATGATCTACACTGGTTAATAAAAGTACATTAAATTATACCTAAGAATAGAATGTAATTTTAAATAAATATTTTTCTTTTTTTAATATTTAATTTTAGAATAATGTTTTTTTGACCTTTTTTACATGTAGAATTATCAATGTTTCTTGTGATAAGCTTTGCACTTTTAGTGGTTAATTAGATATTAATTCGACTGAGCTTTCTTAGAATTTGGTAGCTCTCAATTTAAGATCCATTAATAAAAGTAAATTAAATTATATGTAAGAATAGAATGTAATTTAGATAAATATCTTTCTTCTTTTAATATTTATTTTTAGAATAATGTTTTTTTGGACTTTTTTACAAGTAGAATTATCAATATTTCTTCTAATAAGTTTTTAAAGGGCCTTTTTAAGAGCTTGTGCTTGGTAGAATATGAATAAGATTCTACATATTTCTCATAAAAACGAGGATTTAGTGAATTATGAATCTCATTTTTGTGGTGATTGAAACATATTTACAAGAAAAAAGAGTGTCTACTGCAATAGCCAAAAGTTTTAATCAAAATCTTATTAATCTCAAAATTGAATATCAAAACTCCACTAATCTATCTTTCACTAATATATGAAGTTTTTTTTTAATTAAAACAAGACTCTTAATTGTTTCATTCAATATTTATATGATTCAAGATTTGTTTCTATGGATTGGTAATGTCTTAGATAAGTAGTAAGGGAAACTATGTATACTAGTTTGAGTGCTAGTCACAACAATCATGTTATATAGGCCATATGCATTCTTTGTTTCTATAGCATAATGCTTTGGTTGAGACCTTCCCCTCCTGCAGGATTGAATATGCTAACACTTATACTATAGTTGACCCCATTTATTGGACACTAATGTGGATCCACATTGGTCTAATATTGAGCCAACAAATGGTTCTATTGGTAAGAAACCCTTCATATTGTGTATGGTATTCTAGTAGAATGGTTGACAAGCTAACCCAAGGCTACCTAGAGGATTGGTTGTTCCACCAAACTAGCCATATAGAGAAACAATACATTAAAGGTACTAGATTTGAGACCTCTGTGGTATAATATTTTTGATTCAGTCATCGGAGTTTCCACAGTAAGAGAATTTATCTGCCAACGTTTCGAATCCCAACTGGGATCCATCATCAGGGCAACTTGAAGCTTGATTAGATTAAAGGTAATTGATTTTCATGGATGCATGACAACCATGTTAGCTATGAAATATTTCAAGTGGAGTTCCAAGTGGTGATATTTGAGTGGTTGAAAATATTGGGAGAACATGCATGACCTACCTAGAAAATGAGGGAGATCCTATCGAATGTCTTGAACCTAGTTTTGCTACATAGGTTTTTCCCTAAGGTTGTGAGAGCTATCAAATGTTAGGTGAAGACAATCGAGGCATGCATTATTGAATTTGTAGTAGAGTTGAAGTAATGATTCCCAAAAGTAGAAAAAATGTTCATGGAAAGAGGTTATGAAAGGCTAGTGAAGGAGGTTGTGATGTGGGTGAAAATGTTCTTGGTTGACGAAGATTACATTCCCTTCAATCCACCAATCATGGTAGGGTAATCCCTTCTGCATAAAGTTGACTTGGGATGGAACTATAAAAGTGAGTAAGTAAAGTAGAATAATGCCATGGAGGAAGCATAGGCCATGGACAAAGTAAATAAAGAATTACAGGTAGATAAATAATCAGGACGTAGTGGATAAACATGATCAAGGATATTCACTAAAGAGAGTGAGTGGTGAAGAAAAGGATGAACAAAGAAGGGAGTGCTAAAGGACACTTAAAGGAATTAGAGGGGTTGGGCAAAAAAGGTCGAGAAATGGTTGAAAGAGTGAAGATGGTAGCAAATAGGTTTCCATAGAGGGTCTGGAAGGAGGAGTGGTGTCTAGAGAGTTAGAAGTGGAAATAAATGGAGTTAAGCAAGTAGGAAATAACGTTCATTTATACATATTAGGGACCGTAAATAACAAGTTGTATCTAAAGAAAATGTAAACCAAAACGCAAAAAGGAGCATGATTGTTGAGCTATAGGAAGGACAAGTGCTCGATGACATATATAATTTGTCCAAGAAGGAAGAGAAGCAAAAATCATACATGGTGCAACTTGAGGACAATGGAGCTAGACCAAAATAACCACCACCCTTTATATATATGAAAATACTAAGGTAAATCTTGAATGAATCCTATTGGCCATTGGGATTTAATAAATAGGGTTTTATGAATTAAGTTATCGTATTAATAGCTTAAGTTTGAGTGAATCTTAGAAACCACCGTGATTCAATGAGATGCCCTTTCAACATCTTAAGATTGAGTGAATCTTTAGGTCTTTCAAAATGACCCATCCTTTTAATAGCTTTAGATTTATTGAATTTAATGAGTTATCCTTATGCTTGTAGTAAGTTTGTGTATTAAATGAGCCCATAAATAAAGGTTAATGAAATGGTTACCCTTTCAATAGCTTATGATTGAATGGGTCCTACTAGTTGCTAGGACTTAATGGCACTGTGTTTTCAATATCATAAGCTTGACTAAATATTAGGGTTTTATAAAATGAGTTATATATTCCATTTGAGTGAATTCAATCAGCCATCCTCGTGTTTGTAGTAATATTGTGTATGACATGTGCCACGAGATACGGTTTTGTGAATTGAGTTATCCTTTTAAAAGCTTAACCACAAATGGTTTCTATTGGTCACTAGGATTCAATGAGATATCATTTTAGTAGCATAAGAATGAATTAATCATAACTTGATAAGTTATCAATTTTGTATCATGTATCATGAATGAATTTAGTGAGCCATCATTATGCTTATAGTAAGCTAGTGTTTGAAATTAATTATATGATAGGGTTTTGTGAATTGTGTTGTACTCTCAAAATATTAACCTTGAATGAATCCCATCTTGAATGAGATATCCTTTCACTATAATGTTTCTTGAATGAGTTCAATGAGCCATCCTTGCACTTGTTATAAGCCTATATATTAAATGAGTTATCCTTTGAATAGCTTGAGCTTGAATGCATCCTAGTTGTGATATCCCCTGGTTAACATTTTCCCATATGTAAGTAATTATAATTACTTTAAAAATCGCTGAGAAAGGGACACAAATTCCATTGCATGAGGAAGAGGGTTGCTCGAGGAAATGATTTTTCTTTAAGTAACCATCATAGTTGGCGGAAAATGATTAAATGTGTTGATTGTGCATTGAATTCAACTGAAAAGGGAAGGATTGGTCCAAGTGTCCTTCAGCCCAAACTGTAAGCCAGGAAAGGGAAAATAAATTATGAGCAATATGGGTTGCACTGTTAAGGGATGACTATTGTGCGATTGTAGGGGGGAAAGGTAGTTAATTCAGGAAGTGACAGAGACATTTAGGGGAGAGAGACATTCCCTCTTTCTCTCACATGTGTGCACATGAAGGAGCATTTGGAAAACTAATGAAACACTCAAAACTATTGGGTGAGAGAGAACACAAAACAAAAAAGAGATCAAGTGGTCTCTAGCATTTACTCGTCTTTGACAAAGGAGCACTGACTGAGGAGCTGTTTGAGTGAAGCTACTTGTGTTAATTGTTTAAGAGAACATGGCTTTCCTATAAGGCTAAAGAACCCACTAGAATATTTTGGATTGATGAACCTGTTAGATTTGGGAAGAATCACTATGGTGTTTTGTGAGGGCTAAAGAATCACCAGGAGTTTCTTTGGGGTTTAAGCTTTGGTGCTTGCCTCACCGAGGAACCTCATGGGAATGTGATTTCCTTACCCATTAACAACTTACCACTAATGAGCCTTCATCATAGTGGACTCTCTTTTCCCGAAAGTGAGTTGGAGTTCTATGTATTGTGAAATGTTGGCATGACTCTTTGTATTCCTGAATTGCGTGATCCATAATGAGCTTAGTTGGTGGATGAAGGGAACAAGGAACTTGTGATATCATGTTTTAGTAGGGTGGGTTGGATGAAAGCACCCATAAGAACCTCATCTCAATATTTGGAATCCGGCTCGGGGATGGTAGTTGTAAGTAAGTCTTAGCTACAACTATCTCTGGTTAGGTGGAGATTCGTCATCCCATACTTAGCTGTCTAAAATATTTCAAGATAGGTATTTTGATACGTTTGCATTGATGATGAATACATGTTTACATTTTTGGTTGAAATTGTGTTATATAAGTGTATTAAACATGCCTTATGTTACATATACAACTAGCATATTGCCTCTGTTGGATCAAGGCATATGGATCACTTGTATTGATATGAGTCATGGAGGTTATGATGACTTCAAGTCCCTCATGGGTTGATACCCTGATTGTGGGTTGTCAATCTGCATAAATATGAATGATTTGGTCTAAATAATAACATGTTTTTATGGTGTGCAAGGAACAACCTCGTGAGTTTGTGTGGCTCAATTTCATGCTCTAATTCATCTCTGTTGCGTGTGCATTGATGGTTAAATCATTCAAGGCTAGGAGCTCTAATCTGTATGATATCTCGATGCTGGACCATGTTGGTAACTTTTTCTTGAATGGTTTGTTATGGTAGGGATGATTAACTTGGTGGGTGCCCTATATGTGGGAAACTATTTATGTGTCCTTGTTAATATCCATGTTGCCTAGAAGCTTTCCACTAGTGCAGCTTCATTATTATTTATACTGAAACTGCTAGTATATGGGTGTGAAATCATTTGTAGGGTAGCCGCATGCCCTTAGTTGTACCTTCATGTGTGGCGAGAGCAATAAATCCCTTCAAGAGTCATCAAGCCAATGGGAAAAGGTATTTGACTTCCATTGATGTAGCTCATGCCTAGTTCCTATCAATGACAAAGGGATGCTTGTACGCTTATGGTATTATTAACCATGTGTTTACATGTGTGGCTTAGGTTTATCATTGAGCTTGGAAGGGAACTCTTTTCATTTTCTGTGGAATTTCAATCTTCTTTCTTCCCTTCTCGTCACCATATATTCCTGATAATTTCCATAAGCTTACTATGTATTTTAGTTTTCAATATAGGTCTTCGGACCTTTGGGAAGGAATGAAATGCTCACGGGCTCTTAGTGTAGTCACTGATGTATTCTTATCCACGGCCTATGCCTATGATTGATCTTCAAAGGATGAATTCCTAATGAGTTGATGTGTGTCGACCTCCTTGTGGCCCTTTTGGAACCATATGCTTTATGCAAACCAAGAAGGGGAAACTTGGTTGTGAGCTTAGGAAGGATAGCATTTGAATTTGGTTCTTACAACCCCAAGGTTAAGGATCGAAGTTGTCACAAGTCCAAGTGGTTATAAACCACCAAGGATGAGTCATGGCCGACACCTTCATGTGTGACCGTCTATGGCTTACACCACCCATGTTAGGTTGAAACTATTGTTATCACAATAGGCAAAGGTCACTTTGAACGTAATAGGGTTTCCTTGTCTTGTTTGCAGACACAATGCATCATATCACAAAGGGAAAATGAAGCAAGGGTGGCAACTTTATGGAGGTTGTCATTCACTAGACCTTTTCCCTTCAACCCTCACAACCAGAGGAAAGAGCGAGTCCTCGTGAAAAAATTCGGAGTCAGAGTCATGTGACTTCATTGAGTGAGTTGAGGTTGGTCCAACCTCCCTACTTGACAAGTAAGTGACAATCGGGCTTAGGAAAAGCATGACATAACATCAAATATACTAAAATCAGAGCCGACCTCCAACTTGGGAGTTATATGGGTATGAGGTCGAGGTCGGGCCCAACACAATGGTGATAGATGTTACAGGAGTAATGAGTCGGTATCCAACTATGACTATACTTTTGGATTTTGACTTGCAAGTTTTCTTGGTAAAGGTTATGTGTGTGCAAGAATGGAGAACAATAAAACCCCAACCCATGAATGGGTTGGTAGTTAAAATGCCCGCACTATGTGGAATTGAATGAGTTTTTAGGCTAGCTATGTAAGCACCATGTGGCAAGTTAATGACATGGCATCATCCAATTCAACGGAAATTCAATTGGACATAGATTTGTATCTAGAGGTCAGATTGAAACAAAATTTTACATCACTGAAATTTTCTTGGTGAGACAGTCACAACGATGATGTCTAATTGAGGTTCTAAGATAGATGAATGATCATAATTTTAATACCCCATTTCCATAACTACACCTAGGATCTTGGGTTAGTATAGTAGCCACCTCCTTTTAAATTGTGTGTTCAGGGGGATTAGGAGGGGGTGTGTTACAAAGTGGTATCAGAGCATCTAGGTTCAACACTTTGACTGGATGGAATCTATCATGATTAATTAAAAACATAATTCCAGTTGCAAGGGGGTTTCATCCTTTTCTTTAGAGAATTAAATCAACAAATGTTTAGGTGGATAAAGTCAAATTATGATTATTCAACTACATATATGGATGATATAGTTACCTTGTGATTCATTGACAATAATGTGTTGACATGGATTATTGGTTGTAACTAGATTACCATAACAACTCTACAAGAGCAATATCATGGGCATGATTGATTGTTTATTACTTATGTTATTATGTGTCTAACAATTATGTGTTGGGTGTGGAGCTTGATTATCTACTTTATTCAAAGGTATCACCGCATTGGACACCAATTTGTAATGTGGCGGCAATGCAACTCATAATATTTGCACTAAAAGGGGGGTCCCGGGGGGGAGGGGGGGTGACAACGATCTTTAGGAGCCCCCCCCCGGCGGGGGATCAGAAGCAGCGCCCCCGAAGCTTAAAATAGATGTAAAATTGCCTTGTAAAATGTTGTAATTTTGTAGTCAATCTGGGTCGTTCATTAGGCAGAGATCTAATAGTAGAAGTCATGTTTAATTTAGAGTTTTTTGTCCTAGAAGGCAACCCCTCACTATATATGAGGGAATTGTATTGCGTTTATGTAGATCAATATTCTGAGTGAGAAAGAGAGAGGAGATTGTGTGAGATCGAAGAAGGAATTACAACAAATCTGTTGTAGGTTGTATCTCTTCAGTTTGCTAGATAAAATAAAAGGAAGGACTGGTTGTTTCCCATGGACGTAACCCAAATTGGGTGAACCACATATATCTGTGTCTCTCTTGTTTTATGTGTTTATATTTATACAATATATTTTATGTGTTCCATTTCTCTTTGATATATAGTTTTCTAACAACTGGTATCAGAGACGAAGGTATATTTGGCTAGTAAATTCATAAGAGAGAAGGGTTCCTGGTTTGAGTGGGATCAATGACGGAAGATGGTAGGTTTAGGGTCAAAAAATTTAACGTCAAAATGTAGATGGAAGATTATTTGTACCAGAAAGATCTATACCAACCATTGAGCGGAAAGGAAAAGAAGCCGATGAGTATGATAGACACGGAAAGGGATATTATCGATAGAAAGGCACTTGGAACAATACGGTTGTGCCTAGCGACATCAGTAGCCTTTAATATTTTAAAGGAAATGACAACAGAGGGTTTAATGTCAGAATTAGCAAAACCATATGAAAAACCCTCGGCTTCAAATAATGTATTTCTTATGAAGCGTTTATTTAATATGAAGATGTCAGAACCACGGATGCGGGTGCCAACTAGCCAACCTCAGGTGATGGGATGGGGGTCTCACAGTGGGCACATGCCAACCATGCGCAGAGGCGACCTGGAAGGCAGTGGCGCAGGACTCCCCCGGAAGGTGGATTTATTAGCACAGGGATGACAGACTCGGCGCATTAACGCCCCAACCTCACTCGACTGCGCTGCAAGGATCGGCTCTGATACAGAATTGATGGCCACTTTAATGGTGGGCGACCTCCGAGGCAGAGCAGGGAGCTCTAGAAACAGAGGCAGCCCTGGAATCATCGTCCACACTTGGCCAGAGTCTGGGGTTCTCGTTCAGCTGCTGGTTCTGGTTAATTCAGGACCTGGTCCATTTTATTCCTGCCCACGCCTGCTGGTTCAGGTTGTTTACACTCAGAACTACCCTGTCGATATGGTTCGAGAATGCCAGAGGCTGCTGAGCCGTCACGACTCTAGCCGAGGAGGGACTTCGCGGTGCTTAGCTGCAGCGGAGACCCATCCACCCTGCCATTGCCCTCATTGCCACTATTTTTGCCACTGCCCGCACTCTGAAAGTGCTAATCCTATCAAGCATAGCCAATTCATGGAGGCCAGCTCTCCTGGGACCTCATCTGCTCCTTTCTTTGGCTCCGCAATTTTCTCCTTCGATAGCCCCCTGAACTGTCCGCGCATAAATGCCCACATCTCCGTCCTGTTCATCAATGAAGCCGTGGACGAGGGAAGCTCTAGTGCTCCGCCTGATTTCGAACCTCCGAGGGACGCGGCCAGAGCAGCTGACTTGAACCAGGCAGACAAAGGGAAGGGTGTGGAAATGTCAGACCCACGGCTGGAAAGAAGTCAGAAGCAGCCTGAAGCGGCCGAAGTGACAGAAGGCAAGGTGCAGGAAGAGGAGGAATACAGACCATGTCTAATTGTGGAGGAGGAGCCGGAGGAATAGCTCGCCATGACGTCTCAGGTTCGGATGCTCAGAGGTGGTTCTGGGTCTCTCGTCTCTTTGGTCATGTCTTTCTGTCCATATGTCTCTGGCTTGTCCATGTGTCTTCTTGTTTTTATGTCAATGTGTCTAAGTGGCAATCTGCCAACGCTGAGGAGCAGGGTCGGTCAATTTTGGGTTCGGTACTCTGTTTTGTGGCTGGGTAACACAGTGCAAGGGTGTCAGTTTGGTCCTCCCCTGCGTGGGAATGATTTTTGGTCTCAAACGCCCTGTGAGGTCATGAAACAGGTAGCCTTTTTTCTTTGCTACACCTGGTTGTTCCAGATTGCCATTATCTCTGGCAGATGGATCTCACAGCAAGTTTGAATGTAAATGTACTCAGGCTTTTTTATGTATATAATAGAATAGTTTAATTCAAAAAAAAAAAAAAATATGAAGATGTCAGAAGGTGGATCTGTTGTTGATCATTTAAATGAATTTGATACAGTTACCAGTCAGTTAAGTTCTGTAGGGGTAACTTTTGATGATGGATTTAGGGCTATGTTATTTATGTGCTCATTCCCAGAAAGTTGGAATGGTTTAGTTATGGCCATTAGTAACTTTGTCTCTGGATCTAGTACTTCAATTTTGATGATGTTGTCGGTGAAATCCTTAGCGAGGAAATGCGATGGAAAATCTCAGGTCAGACATCAGGTAATGCTTTGATTGCAGAGACTGGGGGAAGAAAAATGGAAAGAGGAAAGAGCCCAAGATATCGCAGTAAGTCAAGGAAAGGAAGATCCAAGTCCAGATCAGGGATAGTGTGCTGGAAATGCGGGAAGAAAGGACACCTAAAGAAAGACTATAAGTCTTGGAAGGGAAAAGAAGGAGGCACGCATCAAGAAAACAACCATGAAGCGAATGTGATAGGTGATGTGTTGGAAGATGATTTAATTCTTCTATTAGAAAATATTATTGATGCCTAGGTGGTAGATTCAGGGGCCTCATTCCATGCCACACTCGGTAGGAAACATTTTCATGATTATGTTCAAGGAGATTTTGGATAGGTTTGATTGGGTGATGATAAACCCCGTAAAATCATTGGAATTGGTACAATTTTCATAAAACATCGGAATGGAAATCAATGGCTATCGAAGGAGGAAAGGCATGTTCCATATCTGACAAAAAAAAAATCAATCTAATTTCAACAAGGCAATTGGGAGGTGAAGGCTGTGTGACTACTTTTACAGATAAAACCTGAAAGGTCACTAAAGGATCCCTGGTAATAGCAAAAGGAGAAAAGGTTGGTACATGTATTTATGCAATAGTATTTCTAATTATGTTAATGCTTTAACCTCTATAGGAGAAGATACGACATTGTGGCATCATAGGCTTGGGCACATGAGTGAGAAGGGGATACAGATTCTTCACTCAAGAAATTTTTTGACAGGTTTGAAGCATGTTGATTTAAAATTTTGTGAGAATTGTGTTTATGGAAAACATAAGAGAGACAGATTCCTCAAAGTTGGGAAAGAAAAGAAGAGCAAAAAATTAGAGTTTGTGCATACATATGTATGGGGACTTGCTCAGGTATCATATCTCGGTGGCTCTCGTTATTATGTTACTTTTATTGATGATGAAACCAGAAAAACTTGGATTTATTGTATTCGAAATAAATCTGATGTATTTGATACTTTCAAGAAATGGAAAGCTTTGGTTGAAAATGAGACAAGAAAAAGGTTGAAGTGTCTCAAATCAGAAAATGGAGGTGAACATTGCAGCGAAGAGTTTGATAATTACTTTTCAGAGAATGGAATTCACAAAGAGAAGACAGTTCCAGGAACACCACAAGAAAATGGCGTGTCAGAAAGGATGAACAAGACAATCATTGAGCGTACAAGGTGCATGAGATTTCATGCAGGCTTGTCTTTACAATTTTGGGAAGATGCTATAGATATTGTTGTCTATCTAATAAACAAAGGGAATTCAAGTTCCTTGGAAGGTGGTATTCCAGAGGAGGCATGAACAGGTAAAAAGGTAAACTACTCATTTTTAAATACTTTTGGTTGTGAAGTCTTTGCCCACATTAATAAATAAAATAGAACAAAGCTTGAGGCAAAATCAAAGAGATGTACCTTTATTGGATATGGTGTTAATGATTTTGGTTATTGCTTTTATGATTATGAAAAACAAAAAATCATTAGAAGCAGAGATGTCATATCCAATGAGAAGGTTTTGTATAAGGATCAGCTGCAGGAAAAGAAATAAGAAAAAGAAAACAAAGAATACATAGTGCTTAATGAGATCACAGAAAAAAATGATGGTGCCTAAAAATCGTAATGATCAACAACCAGAACAACAACAACAACAACAAGCACCTCAAAGACCTGAAAGTGGTGTTAGAATATCTACCAAGATAAGTAAACCCCTTGAATGATACCCTCCTTCATTCTATTATGTATTGTTGACTGATTCTAGTGAACCAGAATGTTATAAAGAAGCAGTGTACGTAGAAACCAAGAAGAAGTGGGAGCAGGCCATGAAAGAAGAGATGGACTCCTTAGCACATAACCAGACTTGGGACTTAGTCAGGTTGCTTGCAGGTTAAACAACATTGCATAATAAATGGGTTTACAGGTTGAAGGAAGAAGATGGAGGTAGAAAAAGGTATAAAGCTAGACTTGTGGTGAAGGAGTTTGCACAAAAAAAGGGTATAGATTTTGATGAGATATTTTCTCTTGTTGTTAAAATGACTTCAATCAGAACTATTTTAAGTCTAGTAGCGGCTGAATATTTTCATCTTGAGCAGTTAGATGTAAAGACAATATTTCTCCATGGGAATTTGGAAGAAGATATATATATGCAACAACCACAAGGATATGAGGTAAAAGGGAAGGAAAAAATAGTGTGCAGGTTGAAGAAGAGCTTGTATGGCTTAAAACAGGCTCCAAGGCAATGTTATCTAAAATTTGACAGGTTTATGTATGAACAAGGTTATACTAGATATCATTCTGATCATTGTGTTTATCTCAAAAGGAAAAATGATGGCAGCTATATTATATTGTTATTGTATGTAGATGACATGCTTGGAAAATTTTAGGGGCGAATGTTCACCCTTAGGCGAAATTAAGGGGTTTTAAATTTTTAGTGGGCGAATATTTTGTATCATAGTACATTTGTAACGAATAAAATATATAACTAACATAAATATAATGTAAAAGATAATAATCATAAATAATAGTTAGTTAAGCTAGTAATTAGGTTGAAGAGGCATGTCTAATAGGACATGACTCTACATGAAGAGACGCTTGCGTGATATATAAGAAAGCCTCTTGTTCTCATTGTAAATCATTCATTCATATTCATATTTAATATAATCTTTATATCCTTAATGGATATCATGATATTCCAAGTCTTTTGGAGTAATTAATTTGCAGAAGGAACTTTGTTCGCTTCATTTGGTATCAAAGCAGTTCGGTCCTCTAGGTTGCTTAACCGGTGCACAAAGCTTGTTCTCCTATCCAAGTCTTTGACTATCGAAATTCGTCAACCTTGTTGCCGTATAATTGAATCATTTTGCTCAATCTTTGGGAGTTTCTCTTTTTCTTCATTTTTCTAGGCCTTTGGCCATAAAAAATATAAATAAT
>APFE030578988.1:19783-35542 GCA_000404065.3 Pinus taeda
AGGTATGGTGAATTAATAAAAATATAAATAAACGAGAGGTATGGTAAACAAATAAAACATTTTTTTTATATTTACTCCATAAGTCACCTTATATTTACGAACACTCAAAAAATGTGTTATATTTAGGTGAAACATATGGGCAAAATACTATGCCCCAAATACCATGGGCTAGATTATTATTAATACCATGCAAAAAAACATTATTAACCCTAATATTAGTATTCATAAAAATAAAAATGGCACATGGTATTGACCCATGGTATTCATGTGGAATGTAGCCTATTTAAATGGGGGAATTAAACTAGCATAGATCCATCTTTACTCTGGATCTACTAAGCCCCGAGAGGCATCAAATATCGTGATATGCAAACTAGCATAGAGTGAAAAAAATATTTGATCCCTCTAGGGGCTTGGTGGATCAAGAGTAAAAATGGATGTTGTAATTTAATGTATGTTAAACATTTTAACTAGGTTAAAATAGAAAATAAAATAAAAATCAATTATTAATTTTTATAAATTACTAATAGTAATTTCTAAGCTCCAAGTTTATGATAACCCATGGTATTCATGTGAGCATAGACTATTTAAAGGGGAAATTCTATCATGTTAGATCCATCTTAATTCTGGGTCTACCAAGTGCTCAGAGGGATAAATAGATTTCATCCCCTAAGAGTGGTAGATGTGGAGTTAAGATGAACATAGGTTAGTTTTTATGATAATGAAGATATTAAAGAGACTTAAGAAATTATATTGTAAAAACATCTTAAGGTGAATGGTTAAAGCTACATTTAGTCACTTCACAAAATTTAGTAAAAAACACCAACATCTCCATTAATATTGGTTTTTAACTTTTTCTAATTTAACAAAGAAAATTCAAAACAATGAAACCATATCACTCTTTCCGCATCACCCTCGCAGAAGATATCTTCATGAAAAAGTTTAGGTACTAATGTTGGATTAGTTGTTTGAAAAATAAGCTGGTTTGTACAGCCTTTCATCTTTTGTGCTATTCTTAGTTTGTCCTAATGATTTGTAGGGGTTGGAGGCGCTGCACCATATCTTCCTAAAAGGTGGAGATTGTTCATCAAAAAGGAAATTAATCTACACGTTACAACGCTGTTAAAAAAATGTGATACCTATGAGGGTAGTGCATTATGCTAATAAGCAATTTAGATTGGGAGAGATGTAATTAAATTTTATTATTTAATTGAAGATTTCCAATTAAAATAATAATAAATCTACATTTATATATTCATATATTGATTGGAATGATTCTCACAATGGTCACTTCTTTCAATTAGATCCCCTTCAAGCCTTTGGGATACCTAATACTTTCTTATATAATATAGTTGGGACTTGCTACTTGTTGGCGTGTTAGGGTAAACAAACTTGATGTGTTTTTTTATTATCTCGCAGTTGGAGTCTATGGAATAAGAAGGAAATTTGATAGCTTGAAAAAAGTGGTAACTTGACAAAAGTTGTAGAGAAAATATTAATCTCTCCTACCTTGACAAAACTCATTATCAATATCAACACCTACAAGAACTTTGTTGTGAAATATTATCAAAACTAATAGAAGGATATGAAAGAGTATATTGTAAGAACCTTGAAAAACACGGCCACTAAAACTTGGAACATTGTTTGTAGGAAGAGAAGATTATGTTTCTTTTTTCCAAACATGTATGATAGTATATTACAATTTAATGAATCTGTTTTCTTATTATCATATATGGTTTCATACTTTAACAAAACATTCGTCAAGACTTCACAATGTTTTATTATTCAGTAAAAGATTTGCCAAGATCTTTCAAGATTTTATAATTCAGTGAAAGATTCTCCATCACTGTACAAGATAATATAATTTGGTGAGATATTCACTAAAAAAATTATATATACATATTATATTATTGATAAAATTGCCTCCCATTTTTCCTATGTATCATGGGGATTAGCCCATTTATTATACATATAAATTTAAGGTGGTTCTTAAAATTTTCCTTGATGACATGTTTGTTGAAAGTTCTAACATGTAAGAAATAAATGTGCTTAAAAGAAAATTGGCAAACTCATTTGCAATGAAGGATTTGGGTGCTACAAAACAAATCCTTCATATGAGAATAACTAGAGACATGAAGAATCGAAAATTAACATTGTCTCAAAGTGAGTACATAGAAAAGGTGTTGAAAAGATTTAATACGAAAAATAAAAAACTAGTTAGTATACCTTTGGCTAGCCATTTCAAACTAAGGAGATGTGTCCCAAGACTCAGGAAGAAATGGATTATATATCTAAAGTTCCATATGCATCAGCAATTGGAAGCTTAATGTATGCAATGGTCTGCACAAGGCCTGATATTGCACATGCAGTGGGAGTTATAAGCAAGTACATGAACAATCCAGGAAAAAAACATTAGATGGTGGTGAAGTGGATTCTCAGGTATTTGAGAGGTACCACAAATCAAGCATTATGCTTTGGTGGTTCAAACATTGCTCTACAAGGATATGTTGATGTAGATATGGTGGGTGATACAGATAACAGGAGGAGCACAATAGGGTATGTGTTTATTGTAGGTGGAAAAGCTATCAGTTGGGTTTCAAAATTGCAAACTGTTGTTGCACTCTCAACATCAGAAGAATAGTATGTTGCTGCTATAAAGGCTAGTAAAGAAATGATTTTGTTACAAATATTTCTGGATGAATTGGGTAAGAAGCAGGAGTTGGGAAGGTTATACAGTGACAACCAGAGTTCCATACATCTTGCAAAGAACTCGACATTTCATTCCAAGACTAAACATATACATCTCAAGTACCATTTCATATGGTCGGTGTTGGAAGATGGATAGTAGAAGCTAGAAAAGATACACACTAGATAGAATCTTACATATATGTTAACAGAAGTTGTAACCAGGGAGAAACTGAGATTCTGCTCAGTTTCAATTGGTCTTCAAGTATGATGAAGAAGATGAGAAACAACCAGGTCCAAAGTGGATTCATTGTCCAGTAAATGAAGCAGCATGGATTTGCTATAATCAGTCTCCAAGTGGGAGATTGTTGGGTGTGGAGCCTGATTATCTTCTTTATTCAGAGGTATCATCGCATTGGACCCCAGTTCCTAATGTTGTGGCAATGCCGCCCGTAATATTTGCACTACAAGGAGGGTCCATGGGGGGTGCGACAACGATCTTTAGGAGCCCCCCCCCCCCCCCCGGACAGGGGATCAGGGGAAGCGCCCTCAAAGCTAAAAATAGATGTAAAATTGCCTTGTAAGATGTAATTTTGTAGTCAATTTGGGCCATTCATTAGGGAGAGATTTAACAGTAGAAGTCATGTTTAATTTAGCATTTTTTTCCCTAGAAGGAAACCCCTCACTATATATGAGGGAATTGTATTGCGTCTATGTAGATCAGTATTTTGAGTGAGAAAGAGAGAGGAGATTGTGTGCGAGCGAAGAAGGAATTACATCAAATCTGCTGTAGGTTGTATCTCTCTAGTTTGTTGGATAATATAAAAGGAAGGACTGGTTGTTTCCCGTGGACGTAGCCCAAATTGGGTGAACCACGTATATTTGTGTCTCTCTTGTTTTATGTGTTTTATGTGTTTATATTTCTGCAATATATTTTATGTGTTCCATTGCTCTTTAATATATAATTTTCTAACATTGTGTGTGATTAACAATAGATCATAAGAAGAAATATATAGTGAAAGACATGGAAATGAGGACTAGGATTGTGCAGTATAGTTATGACTAGTCACAATATGGAAATGAAGATGCCAAGACCAATGAGGAAGAAAGATCAGTTAGCCAAGGGGGAGTATCAAACTCTCTTGAGTAGATAGACACCTTCAGGAGCCTAAGGGATAAAGTTCAAAGTTTCATGGTAGACAATGAAAGGTTGGTGAGAGCTCAAGAGAAGCAAGCTGAAATAAATGTAGTTATTTTGCAAAGGCTCTTAGACTTGCAAAGGTAGAGGCAGTTTGGGCTAGGGGCTAGTCATAGGGATAGGCAGATCCCTTTGGGATCACAGGAAAGAATAAATGGGGCAGATGGTAGTAGTCCAAGAGGAAGCAAAAAAGGGAAAGTTTAGAAAATATGAAGGGGAATGCACCACTATGTACCCCAAAAGGAACAACTAGCACTCATAGACACCATGTTGACGGACATTCTAGTGCTACTACAAGGATATATCATTTCCATTATTATCATCACCATCAAAGAAAGAAGGAAATGTACCATATGTGAGAGGAATTTAACAAAGCCAAACTACCCTTGTTTGATGGAGAGATGAAGAAATTTGAAGAGGCAGAAACTTGGTTGCTTCGGATGAAGAAGTTCTTTAGAATCCATAGCTATTATGAGAACATGAAAGCAAAGGCAACAACCTATGAGGATCAATTCATAACTTTTTTCAGTTGTGCTTTCGAATTAGTGAGACAGAGAGAGAGCACCAAGACAAGAAGTAAAGTAGGCAAGGAAATGAAGGGAAAAGGAAGGAAAAGGACTAGCAAGGACAAGTAAGGAAAATAAGGAAATAAAGGAGAAGGTTGGATCAACAACTTCAGTAGGAAGATTTTGCAGGTAATAGGTTGCATGTGTGATTTTCTAGCTGAGGTGTGAATGCATGGTTCATGCATTTTTTTATTTGGTTCAATTGTTGTCACATGCATGGGGTTTGTTTGGTTTGATAGTGGTTTCAGCCTTGCATTGTCATTTCCTAGATAGCCATGGTGTGATGGGGTTCATTCTTGTTTGAGCTTTGGGTTTCCATAAGTTTTTGGAACCAGGTGTGGTGGTCTCACGAAAATTCCCAAGGGTTGGGGCTGGAGATGGTTTTCTCTGGGAAGGCCTTGACAAGTGGGTGGAGACAGGAAAATTGCTAAAGGTATGGTGAAGAAATTATGAGGCATCCAAGATTTTTTTGGTTTTGTGATCTCTTGACCTGTTTTGGTAACATCACGGTAGTTTGAGGGTGGAGGTGGTTTATCCTATGGATTTCCTTGGTTTTTTATATTTTGGTTTATACCATGAGATCCCACATTCATTCTTGGAATATGGCACGAGGGTGATTGGTTGAAAGAAATATTTGGTTCGACTCAATCTATGGTCGAGTGGTATGTGGAAGTTCTTGACTTGATTGGATTTTTCATATGCTAATGAGACATTTTCCTATTGTGGTTTATGATTAATTGTACTTGTTATTATGTTTATTTAATAGTTGTTCTATCATGGTTAAAATTTTGGTTATATGTTGGTTATATACATGGTTTAAAATGTGATTTAGCTATGGCTCTTGTTATACTAGTGTGGTTGCAACTAGCTCAGAGGGAATTATACCTTCTCGGTTATTTTCATCTAAAATACATATATTTACACTCAGATGTGCATTCATGATCTATAGCTTACATGTTTACCACTCATATGATGAAATGTCTACTATGTTCTAGTCAGTCTAGGTCAAGTTCCAACCTCAAGTTTGAATTATTAGCATTTTCATTGTGAGAAATATGATTATGGAAAGTTACAGGAAGTTCTGGGTAGTGGTATAGAGGCTAACCTAGAAAAGTGGCTCAGATTTCGAGACCGTAGGCATAAAACTAAGGATTTGGGGTCATAACCGCATGGAGAAAGGCTTGTGAGTGTAGTTGGATGGGTCATAAGCACATGTAGGTAGTGTCAAGAGTGCAGGTATAGGTCTAGGTCAATGAAAAAAGGTTCAAGATCAGGGATTAACCACTTGTGGTGTTTCTTCAGCTCTTGGGTGATTTGTAGTCCCTATAGGATGTCAGCTTGTGTTTATTTGTAGGCCCCATTTCCTTAACTGGAACTAGGAGGTCGGGTCATGTCATAGCGGCAAGCCACTTCACATTTACCCAGGAGGGACTGTGAAAGTGGGTAAATGTGGGGTGGTGTGTTACATCCAAGATTGATTTAAGGTTGAGTTATCACCAAACATGTATAAAAGATGAGGAAATCCACAAAACAACTTTTAGAATGTGGTATGGGAATTATGAATATGTGGTAGTACCCTTCGAACTTCCCATTGCCCTTGTAACCTTTATGTGTCTTATGAGAAATGTATTGCACCCTTATTTGGATAAGTTTTTC
This sequence comes from Pinus taeda, assembly GCA_000404065.3. NCBI lineage: Eukaryota > Viridiplantae > Streptophyta > Pinopsida > Pinales > Pinaceae > Pinus > Pinus taeda. The sequence goes on from APFE030578988.1 coordinate 25,886, forward strand.
ATAGTCTTCATGGATGAAATTTTGGTTTATTCAGGGACCAAGGTGGAGCTAAAGGATCATTTGATAGTAGTATTGAAATTGCTAAGAGAACATAATCTTTATGTAAAGCTTAGTACATACAATTTCTTCTAATTACAAATTCATTACTTGGGGCACATTGTCTCAAGGGAAGGAATAATAATTGACCCAAAGAAGATTAAGGCTATCATGGAATGGCCAACATTAAAGAATGTGGCTGAAGTCTAATCATTCATGGGGCTAGAAAAATACTACAGAAGATTCAACGGAAACTTCCCCAAGATAGGCCACTCAATCACTTCCTTACAAAGGAAGGGAAACAAATTTGAATGGACCATTGATTGTGCCACAATATTTGATCAATTGAAGCAAATATTGACTAATGCACCAGTATTAAGGATAACAAAGCTTAAAAAGGATTTCATTGTGTGCATAGATGCTTGCATGGAGGGACTCAGTGGAGTGTTGATGTAAGAAGCTCAAGTGGTGTGTTATAAATATTTCAAGCTAAATGAACATGAGCAGAATTATGTAACTCACGATTTGGAATTAGCATCTATTATTCATGTGTTGAAAATGTGGATACACTACCTTCTTGGAAGAAAAATTACCTTAATGATTGACCATGGAGGGCTAAAATATTTATTTGAATCATCCAAGGTAAATGCAACACAAGCCTAATGGCTAGCTATGCTCATCAAATTTGATTTTGAAATAAGGCATATAAAGGGAAAGGAGAACAAGGTAGTAGATGCACTCGATAGGAGGGTGAAATTAAATCATTTAGTAGTTATAAGTTCATATGGAACTGATCTTGAAGATAAAATCAAAAGTGTTGTACAATAGGATAAAAAATATCAACAAATGAAAGCAATGCTAAACAAGGTAGCAAGGGTGATAAGGATGAAGAATATCACCTCACCGATGATGGTCTAATTGAATTCAAGAATAGAATAACATGCCAAAAGATAATGAATTGAAGAGGCTCATAATGAAATATTTCCATGTTAATCCATACTCCGAACATCCAAGATATCAAAAGACGCTCATGGCCATCAAGAAATTTCATTATTGGCTTGATATGAAGAAGGAAGTAGGTGATTTCATTGCTAGATGCATAAAATGCCAACAAGTGAAAGTTGAATGAAAACACCCATCAAGATTATTGCAGCCTATTCCCATTTTGGAATGGAAGTGGGAAGTGATTTCCATGGATTTCATAACAAAGTTACCTAGAACCTCTAGGTAGCATGGTGCCATCATGGTGGTGATTGAAAATTTGAGCAAGATGGCTCATTTAGTAGCCATCAAATCTACCAATTCAACTAGTGAAGTGGAACAAATATTCATAAAGTAAATCATAATATTGCATGGAGTTCCCAAGAAGATTATCTCAGGTAGGGACACCAAATTCATTTCAAAGTTTTGGAAGGATTTATTTGAAGGCCTGGGGACTAAGTTGGCATTTAGTACAACTTATCATCCTTAGACAGATGGGAAAATAGAAAGGAAAATAGGATTCTTGAAGACATGTTGAGGATGTAAGTAATGCACCAACCAAATAAGTGGGAAGAGTACCTTCCACTTGTGGAATTTTCCTACAACAATGGATATCAAGAATATCTGAAGATAAGGCACTTTATGGAAGGAGTTGTAATACACCTATCAGCTAGAGTGATCTAGTGAGTAAGGATCTTATTTGGCCTGATATGTTGAAGGAGATGGAGCAAAAAATGCATGTCATTAGGAAAAATTTCAAGGTGGCATAGGATACATATAAAATCTATGCAGATCAACATAGGGTGCATTAGGAGTTACAGGTTGGGGAACATGTTTATTTTAGAGTTAGACCCAAGAAAATATCCTTGAAGATTAGGTCATGTGCCAAGCTAACACCATGGTGTTGTGGGCCTTTTGAGATCCATAAAAGGATTGGGCCAATGGCATATAGATTGGCCTTACCTCCATCAATATTAGTCCATGATGTCTTCCATGTTTCATTACTTAAAATATATGTACAATACACTAATCATGTTATTGATTGGACTATGTTACATGTGGAACTAGAGGGAGAGTTCCAACCATAACCACTATGCATTTTGGATCATAAACAAATCATGCTCCAAAAACAAGTAATATAGAAAAGTGAGGTGCAATGGAGGCACTTTATACCCAAGGAAGCCACATGGGAAATGGTTGACCAAATGAGGGAAACATATCATTGTCTATTTTTTTAGTAAAGAAAATTGTAAATGTTGTACAAAGTTGTGTGTATAAAGCTCCATATTAGCAATGTTTTCATTTCTTAAGGCTATTAAACACCAAGGACGGTGTTCCCCCACAAGGGGTAGGAGATTGTGATATGCCATGATTAATGTTCTTCCCATATGTAAGAAATTTTAATTACTTAAAAAATGGCTAAGAAAGGGACATGTATTCCATTACTTGAGGAAGAGGGTTTCTTGAGAAAATGGTTGTTCTTTAAATAACCATTCTGGTTGGTGGAAAATGATTAACTGTGTCGAATAAGAATTGAATTCAACTGAAAAATGGAAGGATTGGTCCAAGTGTCCTTCAACCCTAACTATAAGCAAGGAAAAGGAAAAACAATTATGAGTAGCATGGGTTGCATTGTTAAGGGATGCATGTTCTGTGACTTGTAGGGAGAACATAGATAGTTAATCCATGAAGTGACAAGGATGTTTAGGAGAGAGACATGCTACCTCTTGCTCTCCCATCTTCAACACTTAATAAATCACACCAGCACTTAACCAATCATATGGATATTTGGGTTTTCATTTCTTCCAAAATCATCAAGCAATCTAACTACTGGATCACTTAGATCTGAAAAGCCTCCAAAAGGGCCATTTTTCAAGAAATCCATATTTCCAAACTTTTAGATTCCATGTCCTTTCTACCATACAAATTCTACATCCACTTCTTTCTAGAATCTTTCCATGTTGACATGCCATGTTAGCATGCCACATCAACATGCCATGTTGACTAACAACATCCTATTGCCACATTAGTAGGGCATGATAACAAACATGTCAAATGGCACATTTATTTCCATGTTCTCTTCCCTACTAGCATCAATATCTGATTTTTTTTCCAAAAAGTATCATTTCCAATATTTCTAAATTTATGGACTTCTATATTCTATCAATCAATGTAAAAATAAATAGAGAAGCCAAAAATTGTTGGAATTTGGTATTGATAACCATAGAAATTCTATTTGGTAGCACAATGAGTCTAGTTAATGGTTCACATCTGAAGCCAGACAAATCCTTAAGTTCCAATTTTTAAGAAAATTCATGTTTTTGGATCTCTACCCCTTTAGCCCTCTCCCAACTAAGCTCTTGGTTTTGTCCCTCTTAACTCATGTTACCTAGGGTTAGGCTAAATAATTATAACATTTCGATATGGGAAAAATCATTAAGTGTTCCTTCGAGGAAAATCCATATTTTCAACCCCCAATCCCATTAATCAAGCACTGGAAAATATTTCCACTGATGAAAACTAAAACTTCTCAATGTGGCTCAAGACTAAAAAGTTTGATGTAACCATCAAATAACAAATCTCCATTCCTGTCTCCTATCAGTTTTGTTAAGCAGACATTGGCCTCCTAACTTTTGTAATACCTTGTCTCACTTGGATTGGCTAATCTAATTAACATATTGTCAACTAATTGAAAACCCTTTTTTGTCAATTGACCTTTTTCTCAATTGGGAATTAGGCCATCAAGAGGCAAACATTAACAACGATTTCACTTGAATTGGTATGGTCTGATTAGTGGAGTGTCACCTAACGGGATTCATTTGTCTATTATTTTTCATTTTTTTCAACCAAGAACTAGGCCACTAGGAGTATAAAACTTAGAATCAGTCGAGATTTTCTAAGTCTAGGAAAACGTAGTTATGAATGAAATGGGAACTATTACCTCAAAGCGGGTACTTGAGCCCAAAAACTCCAAAAAAACATAAAAAGACAACCCAAAAATGAAAATTGTTTATTCCAGAATAAGGTTTTTTTTAGGGTAAATTTTCAACATTTTTTTTAAATGGAAGTAAAAACCTTTTTTTTTTGAAAAATGGATGAAAAAAACACCCTTAAAAGAAAATTGTTTATTTTGGAATAACAAAAAAAATCGGGTTACAATTTTGACATTTTTTAGCAATGGAGTTAAAGAGAAAATATCCAGACTTTGAAAAACTGTAAAATTCCAACAATTCTCAGACATGACATTAAATATAAAATATCATGTCTTGAATCCTGGTAATTCCAACTATTTCCATCCATGTTGTTAAAGATAAAATATCTTGACTCTAAAAAACCTTGAAATTGTAATTGTTTTCGACCGTAGCATTAAAGGTAAAATATCATAGTTCAGAGACAACTTAACATTTTGACAAATTTTCAACCTTGTAATTAAAAACCTTTAGTTTGTAACACATTTATGAAACCATGAAATTATGGACAAATTATATGACTAAAACAATTTTAAAAAATGAACAAGTAAATGAAAGATTCATTATTCCAAGAGTAATTTTTAGCAATGGAGTTAAAGATAGGATATCATGCCTCGAATCTTGATGATTCCAACTATTTTCATCGATGTTGTTAAAGAGAGAATATCTTGCTCTAAAAAACCTTGAAATTGTAATTGTTTTCAACCATAGCATTAAAGATAAAATAACATAATTCAGAAACACCTTAACATTTTGACAAATTTTCAACCTTGTAATTAAAAACCTTCAGTTTGTAACACATTTCAACCATGAAATTATGAACAAATTCTATGACTAATTTTTTTTTTAAAAATGAACAAGTAGATGAAAGATTCATTATTCCAAGAGTAATTTTTATTTCAAAGAATAAAACTATAGCTCTTTTCAAATTTTAGCTTGAGACAACTTATCCTATTGTAAGAAAAACCTAAAAATCAACCATCAAAATGAAGTGTTCTTTTTAACGAGGCATTAAAATTTCAATAATTTTAAAACTATCTTATACCAAATGATAACAATAAATAATATCATGACAATATCACTGTATAATTTTAAAAATCAACATTAATTTCTAATATGTATTTAATTTTAATCAAAATATCAACTTTCGTAGATTGAATATCACATACATTAAAGCATATAATCCAAAAAACATAGAAATGACCCATAACTTCATGTAAGATGATATGGAAGTCGAAAATATTTATTTCAAGTTACCATGCAAACATCTCTCAGGACATGAATTCCTTTTAATTAAAACACTAAATCCAACAAACATAGAAATGACTCATAAATTCATGTATGATCATGGAAGTCAAAATATTTATTTCAAGTTACCATGCAAACTTCATTTACATAAAATGTCTTAGACATTTATTCAAAATCATCCATAGGATCTGGCACACCATCAGAATCTACATCTTCAGATGAATGATTGGATGCAGATGAAGATGAGCCATATTCTTCTATTTTATCAACTAGAGCCCCATCTGAGTCAACATGCATGCCCACCATTTCAGGTTTCAAAAGTCTTCTAGATCTACAACTAGGTTCAATAGACTCCCATCTCAACACTGTTCCTTCTAGTAGCAACTTCTTCAAAATATCTATGGTCTTGAAGCAAAGAGTTCCTCTCTTTGTTAAATTGAAGTCATAGATAAGTATGTCAACATCCTCCAATTTTAATAGGTTTGTGTGGCGACGATTTATATTTGTACCCTTTCTTTTTCTCTTTCTGTGAATTTTTTTATCAACTACCATCTCTGGCTTGTACATACCATTGAATGGGTGGGTATTTGTGGCATACCAATGTACCTCAACAAATGTAATATCTGTGTTTTATTCAATGAATTGTATAACCTTCGCAACCCAAAATGGATAGTTAAGTGGATCTCCATATGCTAATACTGTTATCATGCAACCCTCCTTAACATCCTGCATAGAACCCCTGTAAAGGTCTTCCATGGCTTCACGTTGTTCATGTGATCTTTTAGAACCAATATATATTTCTCTTTCCTCTTCCTGTTGAGAATTAATGATGCCTTGAGATTGTTGTTGTTCAACAATGTGTCTTTCCTCCTGTTCATTTGGCATATTTTGAGGCCAAACAAATGGAGCCTTCAAAATTGTATATTCATTTCCTGATATTGAGATGATATCACTTTGATCATTGAAAGAGACTCCCACCAAACTGAATTAGTAGCATCGAAGTAGTCATATGTATGTCTAATACATTTTTTTTTTATTTCTTCCCGACATTTAGGATAATTTATCTCTCTCTTATGCCTTTGTGCATTATTGAGTTCAGTAACTAATTGTAATAATATTATCTTTGATGCAAATATTGGATGATCTGGAATGAACTTCAAAAATGTTAAACCTAACAACGGCCCCATTCTGCAATAGTTGAATACTTCTTGCCCCATATAAGTGTTTTTCCATCAATATTTTTGATATGAAATTGATGCTAGAATTTAATGTCATTAAGTTGTTCAATGCATTTCTCCTCACCATGCGATTCCAAAATAAACCTTCGCATGTCAATAGTTTCCTCCAGCACATGAAAAACAGGCTCTGGAATATATGCTTTCTTAATACATTCAATTAATTATGGAAGGCTCCCAACATTCTTCCTCCTCAATGTTACTGAAAAACTACTAAACATCTAATCAATATGGTCATTAGTGTGCCCAACAAGAAGGAAACCAACCTTTACCTTTTTAAAAATTCCCAATTGAACAAGCATGTTTAGATATCCAAAAAGAACTTGATTTTTATTTTCACGACTTGTGTTGTTCAATTTCAAATACAAAACTTTAGGAAGAATACCAGGCCAATGAGAAAGCACATCATGGATTATAGTTATGGTAATATTTGCATCATTATGAATATTTGGAGCTCTGAAGTAAACCCTTGGCAACATCTTCCCATTAGAGACCATACAACCAACCAAGTGAAACTGAATAAACTTTTATCCCTGTAAATTTTTTGGTGTGTGGAAAAAATGTGGCAGAAGTTTTTTCTTTTGGTCCATACCATCAATTATCAAACCCAAATATTTATTTGGATTATCATAACACTTATTTCTATGTTTATACAATTTTTATCTTTCACTTGTTTGTTGATTGCGATGCTCTTGAAGTGCTTTGACAATGGAATCTACACATAAAATAAAAGAAATCTATTAATAAATATATTTTCATAGTTAATAACTCTCCATTTTTTAAAAATAATGTTATGAATGCATACCTCTTTCTACCCCTTGAAATTTATCTCTTTTTTATTTAAGAGAAGCACATGTATTGCAAATCCCCACCCTTATATTCTTAGGAATATGAACATTGTTGAATTCTTTCCTCCATATCCTTGTAAAATATGAATATGTGATAAAATTACCATCTCCTTCAGCACCTTCTGCATATTCTCTATATAAGTTGTAGATTTCTCGTCTTGAGAAATTATCTGGAATATGTATTGTGTCTCTATTTGGCATACACTCTCCATGCTTGGAAAAGAAGTCTTTCATCCATGACATTATAGTAATTGTTGATGATCCTCGTCTCTTTTTAATGTACTTCTAAATAGTATGTAGGGTCTTTTTCCAGTCTTTCTTAGATTCTTGACAAACAAAAATTACCAACTGAATGCAGCATTTTGAAAGCCTTTCTATAGATCAATACATTCCCAATATGATAACCATAACCTGCCAATGTGGATTGCATGCAACCCACTAAAATTGAATTTTGCATGCTTTTATTCATTGACAAATATTTCTTCCTTTGCTCCAAAGAAAACTTGAAATACATATGTTTCAAGCAATCTTTTCGACAACATTCACTTGAAATCAGATCACCCATATAACTTCTACATGTGAGATATTCTATCCTAACCCTTGTATAATTGGAATATTTTGGATTGGTATGAAAAGGCCTACTCCTACTCCTAGATACAATATTTGCTTGCAAAGTCTCCCTCATTTTATTTTTATCTGTAGAAGCAATTTCATCATCGGTAGGAGGAATATTATATTGACGAAGATAGTTAGAAAATTCATCACCATCATTGCTTGGAAAATATTGGTTACCATCCTCACATGAAGGAAATTTCTCACTGCCAACATCTGCGCTTTTGAAATCTTGACTCAGACGAAACTCTTCACCATCTTCATCCCTGCATTTGAAAACCTCCATTGGAGGATTGAATTCATCATCACCATGACTCCCTTTGAAACACTCACTTAGAGAAAATGAATTATTGACATTTATGCCTCTAAAATTATCATTTTCAAGAAACTCTTCATCCTCCCCTTCATCAATGGTGCTCGCTTAATCCTTAGGATTATGAATAAGTGGAAAATATGACTCTCTATTCATAGTCAAATTATCATTTGCATGAAATTATTCATCCTCGCCTTCATCAGTGATGGTTTCATAATCCTTAGGATTAGGAACAAGAGGAAACTTTGAATTTATATTTAATGGAAATTCTTCATCCTCCCCTGTGTCAGCGGTGCTGTCATAATCCTTAGGATTAGGACTAAGTGGAAACTTTGAATCTCTATTTACTGGAAATTGTTCATCCTCGCCCTCCCCTTCATCAGTGATGCTCTCATAATCCTTAGGATTAGGAATATGTGGAAACATCGACTTTGCAAATTCTTCATCCCCCCCTTCATCAGTGGTTCTCTCACAATCCTTAGGATTAGGAATATGTGGAAACTTTGACTATGCAAATTCTTCATCCCCCCCTTCATCAATGTTGCTCTCATAATCCTTAGGATTAGGAATATGTAGAAACTTTGACTCTGCAAATTCTTCATCCCCCCCTTCATCAGTGCTACTCTCATAATCCTTAGGATTAATACTATATGGAAACTTTGACTATGCAAATTCTTCATCCCCTCCTTCATCAATGTTGCTCTCATAATCCTTAGGATTAAGACTATGTGGAAACTTTGAATCTGCAAATTCTTCATCCCTCCCTTCATCAATGCTTCCCTCATAATCCTTAGGATTAGGAGGAAGTGGAAACTTTGACTCTACAAATTCTTTATCCCCCACTTCATCAGTGGTGCTCTCATAATCCTTATGATTGGGAGGAATTTGACACTTTGACTCAAGAAATTCTTCATCACCCCCTTCAACAGTGCTTCTCTCATAATCCTTAGGATTAGTATTATGTGGAAACTTTGATTCTGAATATTCTTCATCCCCCCCTTCATTAGTGGTGCTCTCATAATCCTTAGGATTAGGAGGAAGTGGAAAAATTGACTCTCTATTCATAGGAAACTCTTTTTGCTGCCCTTCATCAATGTTGCTTTCATCATCATTAGGATTAAGACCAAGTGGAAAATTTGTCTCTCTATTCATAGTGAAAGAATTCTCGTTACATTCGTCAAAATGAATAGAGTTGTTGCATGACGAAGATGTCGATGCTGAAAAAAGAAAAACTTCACTATTAGAACAATCCATGACCTTCAACCAGAAAATGTCGAATGATACAAATGCACTCTCTCCCAGTGACAATATATAAATTAGAGATTCAGAATTTCCCTCTAAAGTTCCCCCCCAAAATTTTTTGCCGAAAATGTTCCCTCCAAATTTTGCCCCCAAAAACTTTCGCTAAAAATTTT
>APFE030578988.1:38681-51934 GCA_000404065.3 Pinus taeda
ATTAAAATTAAAACGTCCACTGAGACCAAACTTTAGTCTATCGGACCTAAAGAAACGAATTATTTAGTTTGATTTAAGATTTTATTCCTATGCTCAAAAAGCTTGGAGAAAAACCTTTTGAGCTCACTATAATTTTGACATCGTAAAAGGCTAGGAAGGTCAATATTGCAACAAAGATTTTGAAATGGAGATCTAATGTGGTTGTACACGGGGCACTCTAAGAGGAAGTGATTTTCATCCTTGATGTTCGTATTCTCACAGAGATGGCAGAACCTTTCCATACATGGTGTTTTAGGAACTGTCCAATGACCCGTTTCACTATGGAGCTCATGAGAGTTTGTTCTAATCTTGGCTATATTAATTTTCTTCTTTGAGCTAGTTAAAACAAAGAGATACCTTTGATCTTCTAGGATGGGGTTGATGACCTCTTTATAATATCTTAATTTTCTTTTAGTTGCCAAATCTTTCTCACACCACATTTTTTCTTTGAACTTAGAAGTAACAATATTTTTAATGCTATTAATGTTTTGCAATGCAACATTCTCGTCGATCTCCCAATGGTTTAACCAGGCCCTAGTGTCTTTATACCAGCCTCGCTTGAGCCTTAGGTGGTTTGCGTAGTGGAGAAGCCAAGGCTCATTACAATATTGTCCAAGCCCTCTCCAAGATAGTATTATCAGAAGCTTAGCTGACCAAAAGCCTTTTTAATGAGTTAGGAGGTTCTATTTATAGAAAAGGGTGGGGTGACCCTTAACATTCCCCTTTGTGACAGTTCATCTACCCTCATGACTCTTCATCTACTCTATGGCTGTTACATCCAACTATCGACACTCGAACTTCCACTTGAAAAGACGTTACAGTGCAATGCACATGTGCCCATCTGAGACAAAATGGCTTGAGAAATCCATGCAAGACATTACTAACACTTGGTCCATTTTGGTGAGACCAACTCTTTGGCATGTTTGTGATGGTGAAGGTGGTGAGATGGTGCCAAGCTTGGTCGTTCGTGATGGTGTGCATGTGCTCCATGGTGACATCTTGCTGAAGCGAACTCTTGCCTCTGTTGCATCTAGGTGCATTGTTGTGGCTCCTCCATCCAAATCGTCTGCTAACATGTGCATGGTCTTCTTGGGTGCGGCTGAACCAACAATACACTGATGCAAGTGTCCATGTTGAGCTTCCAATGTGTGTTGGTGGTCATTCGCATCAACTGTCATATGCATGTTCAACTCCAATCATACTTGCTTCTTGTCTTTGTTTCGTTGAGTGTGTTGAATGGGTGGGATCACATGAGTGCGCACAATGACATGCATACTACTGAATTCCCTTGCATGCGATCAACAACACTACTCACCATGTTTACTCCGTGCTAGCTACGGGGATGGATCTATAACTTTTACGGGCACAGTTTCATCCGTGAGTGCATGTTGCACCCCCTATTGTTCATGTTCTTGTTGTAACTCATTCGCATGTTTGTGCAACTCATGTTCTTCCTTGAGTTACTGCTTCAACACATGCAACTCCTTCTTTGTTCCATTCTTTGTCTTCGTGCGATCTTCATGTTGTACCATCACCTCATAGCCCGAGTCTCCAAAGTTGCTTTCATCACCAGTGGATCTGCTTAAGCTTGCAACTTTGTCCCACCTCTGTGTTGTCAATAACGTTCCTCTTGCATCCGATATGCTACCTTCAACTATTGTTCATGATGTTGCTCGCTATGATGTTGTTGTCGTCATATCTTGATGTCCTTGTCTACGAACAACTTGATGTCTCCGTGGGTAGGCAAGTCCATAGACACTTGATTGACTGCATCCCCAAGTGTGCTCTAAACAGTGTCTTCGACTCTGCTCTCTTGGAAACCATTGTTCCTGTACTGCTAAGAGGCAGATGAACACCTACGATACCTGGAGACATGGAAATACTCATGGCAAGAAATTTGTTAGTCGAAAACAAAAATGAACTTGAGAACTGACTTGCAACATACCTGTGTGACTGATCATGAAGGTTGCAAAATTTCCGCCAGGAGATTGGGAGATTGACTACTAAGACTATGCAAGGCACAATCTAGGTTGCTGGGGCGTTGACTGACTGCTGGAACTGTGTAATGCATAGTCTAGTATGGATGCTAACTGCTGGAATTGCACAATGCCCAATCTCAGCTGGAAATGGTTGTAGGCTCAGTGACTACATTACGCAATTTTCTTGGCCAACAGTCACTATCCCTCAAAATTGGGCAATGCAATACTGGAGGATAGTCACTGGGCAGAAGTGTGCATTTCCTGAGAGGAATATAGAGCCTTCCCTCTCAAGATTGCGCAATGATTTCTTCGTGAGGAAAAATCTAGGCCAAGGCTGCCCAGACCCACCGACGGGCAATTGAAAGCGAAGGTGAATGTGAATGCATGGTGATACTCAGTGTAAGCATAAGTGAATGATTGTGCATGAAAACAGTGAAAGAAAGTTTCAGAAAATGGAACAACATACATGTGGGTGAGGTGAGTCGCCAAATCAGTGACTGTTCATGAAAAACAATTTCATGCATGCGACAACAATGAGATGTTAACGAAAACTAAAATAGTGTTAGTACAAGCTAGCATGTGTCAAAATGACAACAAGCATTCATTGAAATGAAGCAGACATCATTCATACGAAGCGAAACACAAAAAGCACCAGAAATGCAACACAAGACATGAGAAGCGGGATTACCCCAAGACAAATGAGTTGAATGTGCTGACGATTCCTATATGAAATGTGCGATGCTAGAGCTGCAAGTTGGATGTGAGGAATGATCTCTAAAGCATCCGGTTCACGAGTTTTGATAAAATCGAACATGTGACTCGCATGCCACAAACCTAGGAGGAGCGACACTTGGTGGGAGGTTTCTAAAATGATCCTTGCATGCAACCTCCAACTGCTGAAAGTAGATCCCTGAATCAAGGGATGCTTTTGCATGCTGCCTTGGGAGAATAATCCCATGCATGCAAGTCAATTTTTCTCGGTTCTAAAGGGAACCGTTCAACTCAACTGCACATGCAAGAGGTTGCTCAACTACTGGGAGAAAATGCGCATTTTGGGAAGGGAGTTGGGCTGGAGGCCCAGGAGATTTACACAATTTCTAGGTAGAGCAGCTGACTGCTACCTAGGATTACACAATTCTTGGGCTGAGTAGCCCTGCTGGGAGGAATTGTGAAATTTTCTGGATGAATCTTGACTGGCAGAATTGCGTAATTCTAGAGCCCAGCAGACTGCCAGACAAAATTGCGCAATTTCTGGAGGGAAGGCTAGTTTCCCTCCAGAATTGTGCAATTTCTTGAGGGAGCTACTCAGCCTACAACTGGACCAATTCCAGAGGAACATCCCATGAGGGGAATGCAACAAAATCTGATGGACAGGTTGTCGTTCTGCAAGAAGATCACTGAAGCGTATGTACTTGACAAAGCAAGACATGCTGTTGTGAAAGGTTGGTAGGGAGGCTTCAAAATGAAGCTAAGGAAAAATTTTGGAGGGTTGTTGTAGTCATTATAGCACTTGGCGACACACTGGTAGAACTCCAACTCTATGAATAGACCTTGTTCATGAAAATAAAGTCTAACACCTCCGGAAGTATTGTTCAGTTCTTAGTTCGTCTTGGTTTCTACACTTGCTTGATTGTAAGATGTAGCATCTACCAAGCTCTTGGTTGATTGACACACATTCCAAGCCAAGTCAACACAGTTGTTTCGATTGGGGTTGAGGGGTATATTGGTGCACAAGAAGTATAGTTGTTAGATTCTTAGTTTCATTCCTGGTGTTGCTCCGTTGCCAGCAGGCTTAGACAGTACCCCAAGGAAGTCACATAGGAACACAAGCATGGCTCCGTTGCCAGTGAGCTCGATTAGTACCCCAATGGAGTTACTTGCATCACCTCTCTACCTAGGAAGCCTTTCTCTTCTTTCGCCTTATTCATTTTCATTTTTTTTCAAACTATTTTCACTTTTTCATTTTTCATTTTTCATCTTCGTAATTATGCATAACACTTATTCATTTCCGAGGCAAAAGAGGGACCCCGACTTATTGAGAGCAGAAGAGGTTGTTCCTGCAGAGAAGTAGTTTATTATACCTCTGATGTGCTTATTAAGGTTTTCCCCCTCACCTTACTCTACTTGACTGGGCTGACAAGGGTTAACCCAAAAACGACCGACTAGAGTAGGTGATACTAGTTAGCGTGCAAGCATTGTGGTTTCACCAAGGTTTACTTTGAACAATACGTATTTTCCATTGATGTATCATGGACTGAAGACAACAAGTTCTTACATAAGAGAGCAAACAATAGATAACCAAATGTTGATAGTTGTACAAGTCCTCTTGTACTTTACACAGCTTGTTTCAAGAGTCATACATGGTTTCATGCGAAACTAACCTACGAACAAAACAAGCAAACAAACAGCAAAGCAAAGTAGAAGCATAAGCAAAAGTGAAAGAAAAGTGAGTAAGAAAACAAGAAAGAAGATAAGCAAACCAACAAGGCAAGTAAGCAAACAAGCATGCAAGCAAACAGACTGAAAGCAAACACTACTCCTACTCTTAAGCTAACGGTGCATAGGCCATCTCACATGAAGTGATACTTCCAATGCAACCATCAACACATTGGTTGACCCATGTTGGTGAAGGCATGGTTTTCAAACCAGATAGTTGTGTGAACCAGAAAACAAGAAAGATGTAATAGTGAAGACAAACACACTCTGATTTTAAAATCAACCACAGAACAAAGATTATTGAAAGCGCATGACATGTGCCTTGTGGAGATGCCATGGTGCTATGCTACACTGCATGCAGATGTTGCGTGTATGCATTCTCTTGATTGTGACATGCAAGCAAATGTGAGAGAGGTAGACCACTTACGTTGTGCATGTGTGCTTACTGTGTAAGATTCCTCCAATTTGTGAGCGATGGGGTCATGTATTTCGAGTGGAGGAAGCGAAATGTGGGTGTTTGGTTGATCTTCAATGCAAAGCAAAGAGTGATGAGGAGCCTTGAGTGTTTCAACAATTTCCTAACTAGTAGTGAAACCAACCTCAGGACAGTGAGGGCCTGATATAAAATTTAGGATGTTTGTCAGCATCCTCATGATTTGATGAATTGGGTAGAGGGGTAGATGGGAAGAAAATATTTTCACCCTCTATGTTTTCAGGAAAGACAGATGACAAATTGGACAAATCTTCAGAGAAGGATGTGCCCTCTCCACATTATGATGATATACTAACATCCGACGTGTCCTGTGAATGATTGGAAGTAGAAACATCCGGAAATGGGTTTTCATAGGGGAAATCAGCAGTGTCAAAATCAAAAGGGATGTCAGGATAAAGCGGATGAGGCATGACTAGAAGGGAGTCATCCTTCACTGTGGGCTCTTCTTTAGATTCCCGCACACACTCATCATGAATGATGGCATAGGTTGGTTGCATAACACCAACTTTGTCAACAACTTGATCCTCGTTCACAACAGGTGAGGAGTCTGGAATGGGAGAACACAAGACAATACAATCTAGAGGATCAACAGAGCACGAGGATGGAGGTCGAGGGAATGAATCCATGTAATAACCAACAAGCTTGCAAGCCAAATCTACACAAATATCAAGAGCAGACGAGGTGGGAGGATGTGACAGTTCAACAAATGTGTGTGCATGATCTCCCACATCACTTCTTTGTGGTGGAGCTATTTGATGAGGTGAAGGCGGACAATCACTTGTGACAGCGACTGTGTCTACTTGTGATTATGCAGCTCCATCACCTAAGTGTGCTGAGCGGGGTTTGGATATGTGAAGGAGATACTCAAATCTTCCATCAAGAAATTCCCAATCAATACCATCTTTGGGGAATCGGTATACAATATTACAAAAGCATGTGTAAAATTGTTCAACATATTCATCGAGTGCTTTTCGTAATTCCAGAATCTCTTTGTTGAGTTCTTTATAGTTAAAGTGATTGAAAGCATGGTCTGTCTCTATGACTAGATGAGTAAGAGAATGGATAGATTTTTCGGGAACGTGGCACACTAGTGCATTGGGTGCCCTCGAAGTGTGTAGACAACAACGTGCAACTCATGTATTCTTCAAAGAATCCATGTCTTTTGCATGATCCTACAATGCCTACCACATTCCTAACCAAGGCTACGTGGCCTCCACCATAATATGTTTTATGAGACAAGTTATCCAAGAGCTTTTCTGAGATAATGAAATCGTTTCCATAAGACATACACTCTGGAAGATCAACTCGGTAGTTAGTCATGATAGATATGTAGAGATTCAAAACATATGTGAGGACTCAACTTGTCATATCACCCTCCTTCTAGCACCAAAATGCCAATGATGTTGGACCCGCCAACATGTAAGGGGATCTCCTCGGTAGAAGTCCCAATTAGACCTCAAACCATTTGGTGTAGGAGTCCTAGTAGTGGGTCATACAGTAATGCCTTGACTGTGAGTTCACACAAAGGCAAGTAAGATGTCTCTATTGGGAGCAAGGGCGTGACAGCTACAACAAGCCAAGGAAGGTGCATCAAAGGTTCAAACACATGGGGGTTGAGATGAGTGCGCCCCTTGGAAACTTGTCATAGCACAGAGTTAAGAAGGGAACACACGAGCAAAGATGCATCACAACATGGAAGGCAAGTTAGCTAGCAATCCAAAGTGATGGTTAAACCAACAACACGTTTCAGAAAGATTCATACATACATACACAAAATATTCCATACATGCATGCGTAAGAAAACAGATACATATATGATTTAGAGTAAACCAAATAGCATAGAATACAATACAACATATGCATGAAATGTGTTGGCTCTGTTATATTAATAAGTGTAAGTTCCAGCCATACAATACATCCATGTCTAACCACTAGTTCTGACAGCAGAATGTTACAACCACAACCGCATGCTCCTCCAAAGAGATATACTAGATCTACACAGTGGAGAAGCCAAGGCTCGTTACAATATTTTCCAAGGCCTCTCAAAGATAGTCTTATTGGAAGCTTGGCTGACCAAAAGCCTTTTCAATGAGTTATGAGGTTCTATTTAAAGCAAAGGGTAGAGTGACCCTTGACATTCCCCTTTATGACAATTCATCTACCCTCATGACTCTTCATCTACTATACGGTTGTTACATCCAACTATCGTCACTTGAAATTACACATGATAATACGTTACATTACAATGCAAATGTGCCCATGTGAGACAAAATGGCTTTGTTGGTTGTTGGGGCTTGACCCATGTTTGGAGTTTATTAGCTAAACAAATCCCTGTACTACTGGCCCTTTCGACAACAGTCCACAGAGCGCGGACTGAGGTCTCACCTGAAGTAGTATGAGAGGGTACTAGAACCAGGTTTCTGCACCCTTGAGATGTCTGAGAGGTTCGACTGGTCTTTTTTTTTGTTCTTGTGTGCAGGTGGCTTCACGCACCTTCCATTCCTCGCAGCATGATACCCTACCTTCATGCAGCCCTAACCCGGGGTTATGTCATGCCCTGCGCTATTACTTGAGATCTTATTTATCTTCTAGTATTAATTAAGCACCTTCGCCTACATAAATGTCTTAAGTTATACTTAACAATACAAAACATTCATATAGGTTCGTGTAGTAAATAAACAATATACTTGCAAATTATATCAATCATGCATTAATCCAGGAAAAGATACACAAAATTATAGAAAAAATTCTCTTTATTGATTCTCCAATGGTTACAGACTCAACTTGCCCTGCGCACTCAGTTTGGACTACTAGGCCTCTGCGTAGTTAGCTGCAAAGCCTTCTCCTACTCTATGACCCACAAACACACTTTACACTTTGAATCAATCCCTTAGACTTCTCCTCCTCTATCCATTCTTCTTTGTTGTACTTCTTTTACACTTAGAGCCTCGCTCTATTTATACAATCCCATGGTCTGTGAACCATGGGCAGGTCTATCTAGCTAACATTACATTACAAAAACTAGGGTGGACAACCCTGTGACTCTCTTATACTTTTGCGCCCCATGCCCAAAATTCGCGGAGCTTTTACAACACAATTCAGTCAAAACTTGGGCTTTAAGCCCCAAAACATGACTTGGGGGGATTCCATGCCCAACATGCCCCTAACACAAACATCGTGACTTTCCCTCGAGTCACTCTGTTAGCGCAGAGATCTTTATGCGAAGCTCTCCAACTGTACTCGAACTGCGGCAAGGTCAGCAACACACTGAGCTACTGCTTGTTGGATCTGCTGCATACGTTGTTCTAAGACCTATGTGTCAGAAGTGCTTCTCTACATCTATCCCCTACATTTGTTTATAGTCCCGCGCCTTTGTCCAGATCCTTGGAGCGCAAAGACTGTGCTTTTGTGGGTTAGTCAGATAGTCGGGCCACCCATGTAGGGCTTCAAACGGCTGCCATTCACTTTTCCTGGGAAAGGTTTTCCATTTAGTTTGACTAGCTGTATTGCGCCTCCATTTGTGACCTCCTTAACAACATATGGTCCTAGCCAATGCATTCTGAACTTTCCCGAGAATTTATCAAACTTACTATCATACAGTAGCACTAAATCATTTACCTTGAAGGTGTGCAACTTAATATGGTGATTGTGCCAGGCCTTCTCACGTTGTTTTTGCACCTGTTGATGAAAGCCAGCCAGGAACCGTTCCTTCGCGAGTTCTTCTCACTGCACAAGTATTTCTTCCAGGGCTTCACGGTCCGTCATACATGTGAGCGTTGCTATGCATAGACTAGGTACAATATACTCCATTGGCATGACATCTTCCACACCATAAACCAACTGGAAAGGTGTCTATCTCGTCAGTTTCTTGCATGTTGTCCTATAAGCCCATAGTACTGTAGGTACGCGCAAGTCCCAATCGCTCCGTTGCGCATTGCATACTTTGGTTAGTGCAGTCTCCAGTGTTTTGTTGAATGCTTCTACTGTCCCATTAGCATGTGGGTGATACGGTGTGCTTTTCTGATGATACACCTGAAACTCTTCTGTTAGCGCACTGATGGTTTCATTCAGGAAATGTGTACCACGGTCACCTCATTAATATTTTCAGAAAGCCAAATCGAGTCAACATGTGTTTAAACAAAAAAAATTCAGTTGTGGTGGCCATGTAGTCTTTGATCGGCTACGCTTCCGCCTAACGAGTCAGGTACTCCATCGCAGTGATGATGTATCACGTACCCATTTTTCCCTAAGGTTTGATAGGTCCTAAAAGGTCGATTACCCACTTTTCAAAGGGTTGCAGTGTCATTTGTGGATTCAAAGGCATATTTTTCCTCCACGATGGTTTACATGTCCTTTGACATATATCACGGGCTTTACAGTGTGCTTTTGAATCCTAGTGAAGGGTTGGCCACCACAACCCTGTGTGGAGAATCTTTTACGCGGTCGCTCATCTTGCATTGTGTCCTCTTGCAGTGCTCCCATGTGCTTCTGTGAGGATTTGACTTCGTTCAATTCAGGTATGTACCTTCACAGTATCTCATCATTTCCCATTTTGTATAGGTGCCCTGCGATCACAGAAAAATTAGCTGTACGCACCACTAGTGCTTTCTTCTGCTGGATGGAGTATTCCTTCGGCATAACCCCTGTTTTCAGAAAGTGGATTATATCTTCAAAGTGTCTGTCTACGACGTGCACAACAAAGAGCTATGCGTCAGGTAATCCTTCCTCCAAACTAGTAGGTTCCTCACCCATCTCAATATGCGACAAGTGATCTGGTCCTGTGTTCAGGCGTCCAGGCTTTACCACGACCTCAAAGTCATATTCTTGGAACAATAAGAGCCACTTGCATATGCATCCTTCAAACACAGGCTTATTAACCAAGTATTTTAGCGCGGAATGGTTTGTATACATGTTGAAATGCCCTCCTAGCAAATAGTGCTGGTATTTTTGGAGCACGTACACCATAGCCAACCCCTCGCGCTCGATTGTGGAATAGTTTTTTTCCGCTTTGGAAAACCTGTGACTTACAAATGTGATAGGGTGATCTAAGCCCTCTCTGCCCTCTTGTGTGAGCACCGCCTCCAACGCTATACATGACGCATCAACATGGACATGAAACTCCACATCCCATTTTGGGAAGACCAAGATTGGGGTGGAGGCTAGTTTCTCTTTTAGTACATCCAGGCTTTTCATGCAATCATCATTCCAACAAAAAATGACATCATTTTTCAACAATTTCTCCATTGGTGTGGTGATCTGGGCATAGATTTTGATGAACTTCCTATAGTACCCTGTATGTCCCAAGGTAGTGTGCAATTATTTAACACTTCGTGGTGCTTTCAAATTCAGAATTACTGCAACCTTCATGGGGTCTACCATTAGTCCCTGTTTGCAAACTAGATGTCCTGACATGTTCCCAAAGGGAACGAGGAATGTACACTTTTTAAGGTTCAAAGCGATTTGGTGCCATCGAAAAGTATCTAGCATCAAGCGTAAACTTTCTATGTGGTGCTTAACCCATCCAAATACAGTCCAATCATCTAGATAGACCTCCAGGAATTTGTGGATATAGTCTTTGAATGTGGCAACAACTATGTGTGAAAGAATGGATGGTGCCTTATTTAACCCAAACAGCATGACGGTGTATTGAAAGCAGCCCCACTCAATTGTGAAGGTTGTCTTGCTCCTGTCTTTCGGTGTGATTTTGATCTAGTGGTACCCTCAGAACCCATCAGTGAAAGAATATGCTTCTTGCCCACCAACATTTTCCAATACTTCATCTATGAATGGGGTCGGGAATGGGTCGTGCACACAGGCATCATTCAATTTCCTGAGGTTCACACATATTCTTATCTCTCCCTTCTGCTTCTTCTCTTGCATTGCCATAGGGCTTACCTAGTCAAATTCTTCCACTAGCTCAATAATTCCAGCTGCGAGCATTTTGTCTAATTCTACACGGACGTTTTCCTTGTACTTTGGATTCAAGCGGTAAGGCCTCTACTTAACCAGCTTCACGTTAGGTTTTAGGGTGATCTTCATCATCCCTAAATCGCCAACGATCCCCTTTAAGTATGTGATCTTGGTCAGGAATAAGTCTTGGTACTCACGGAGTAACTCGGCAATCTTATCCACCATGGCATCATCCCAGTAGTCGTCGAGCATTCCATACTTCAGTTCGTCCTCAGTACCAATGTTCACCTGCTTCGTTTTTACCGACGCGATAATGTCAGGGTCTTCAATCAATGATCCTTGAACCTTGCGATAGCCTTCAATTTTTGGAATGTTAATTTTTCGCAGATCTTCGTCATTGTATTCAATGTTTATGTTGTAACACTCCATTGCGCAGCTCAGCTACATCACCCATTCAGGCTAAAGCACTTCCATTGGTTCCTGGGGTAGTTTAAAGATAGCTGCTTTTATTGCTTGGAGCGCATCATCAATAGTATCCCACCAACGACCCTCAAACGTGAAGGTTAACAGGAATCCTTCGCACAGGATATCCCATTCATTCGTGCCATGGTGGAGCTTTGTTTCTATATACCAATTCATGGGTATAATATCCAGGGTATGATAGAACAGGTGCACCCACTCGGGTTGTGTCTCTTCCCCATAGACCTTTGCCCATTTTGTGAGGAGTACACATGGATCATCTTATCTGTCATATTTGTCTTTTAACTGCATCTGAGGCTTCCCAAACACATATGCATCATCCTTTTGCATTCATGCCAGTCCTCAAAACTTCCTTGGTGTGTACCCCACCATCTTACGGGTGTAGCTCACAGTACCCATTTTAAAGCGTCGAAACACTACTGTTTTGGTACTTTTCTTTCAAATTTGTTTAGGAAGTCATCCACCTCGCTCAACTCATCATAGTAGGCAAATCTCTTACCTCTGTTGCCACGTAGCGCAGTGACCTTGTCATCATATTATAGTTGAGCGTGGTTACCTCGTGTAACCAGTTCTGCCATCATTCTATCTCCTCATTAGAATCTGATGTGCAGGAGATTTCGCGCTCCCAAGAGATTCGGCCATCCACTATTGGATTTACCCAATCTTTCTCCTGCACGGTTATCTTGTAGATGCAGTCCATATCATCGTCGTTGTCGTATTCGTGCACTGGCTCTATGTAGCGGGATCCCTCTGCAGGGTTTAAAGGTACCACTATGCATAGTGACTTTTTCTCAAAGATCATCTTCCACTTCTTTATATTTATCACTCCATTCATGTCAGTGGCCCAATCTATTCCTAATAGCACGGGATAGGGATTGTTGTCTTCAACAATCTCTATCACTTTTAAATCTTCTAGCGTGATTGCTCCTTTGATATCTACTGTGATTCCCTGCAATCTCCCCATAGGTAGGATCTTTTTTTGGTTCACCATTTGTAGTTGGATAGGAGACCATTGCAGCATAGGCTTGCCCATGCACTCCCATGTCTGCTTTGGCAAGATGTTCGCGTCTGATCCTAAGTCTAGAATCATTGGTCCATCTCATATTCCCCGAGCTGCGCAGTCAATATCATCTCCCTTCCTGTTCGTGTCGTGTGCTTCCCGAGCTTCCAGACTACTTGCGATTCTCTTGGCACGGTCCCAGTGTATCTAGTTATGAGTATTATATCCCCTTTACAGTGTTTCTATCATATAGTAGCTTCATGCATGTCTCCAAGAATGTAGTGAGCATTGATGGGTCCATCTCCGACTCTAGTCTGTCTTTACTTCCTGAAGTGGAGGCATCTGCGAAGCTCTTCTTAGCTTCCATGAAGGTCTCCTTAGCACGCTCCAAATCAAATTCTGGTTCCTTCATTGGAGCCTTGCAAACCTAGGTATTTTCTTCAGGCTACTTGCCTTTGTCAACCCCTGTCGTAATACCACTCCGAAGCATGATATTTACATTAGGGTCTTCCTCGCGCATCTCAGACCTCATCATTTGAAGGTTCTATGTCGGGGGAGGTTGGAGTGCTCCTTTATCATGCAACCTCGCTATCAGTGTTGGACAATCCTCTGTCTCATGATCAAACAATGTACAATACAAGCATGGTGGTCGCATTGGATTCATACAATCACGGGCATAATGTCCTAGCCCTCCACAATTGTAACATATCAGCGGTCTCTGACCTCTTCTTGGTCCCCCTCCACCTCAGCCTCGTCCGTGCCCTTGAAATCTGGTGTGCGCCATTCCTATGTTTTGATCAAGGGCCCGTGTTTTGGCCTGAACTATGTAGGTATGAGTCTAATCCATCATCAATTCATAACTTCTATGAGTGCGCTCATCATGTCCTACTAACCTATAGAAATTACCGAACAACTA
>APFE030578988.1:53255-72507 GCA_000404065.3 Pinus taeda
CAATCGAGCCAATGATCGACAGCGCACGTGATCTTATCTTTCGATGCTTCCAGTCTGCGCACCAATTCTGGAGTCCACACAATAGGTTTGTCGAGTTTACACCTTCCTTGGCTATCTGCTAGCTTTGCAATCCACTCATACAACTTAGTAGGGAAGGATGCAAAGAAAATTTTGTGGATCTCCATATACAAGTAGCAATCTAACCACTCTTCCTTTTATAGTCATGGATTCCTGTTTTCCTACGTCGCGAACTCGTGAATATTTTTGTCCAACCACTCTTCAATTCCTTTCTTTATTGGATTCCAGTGATACGACATCAGACATCTCTATGCAGATCATGGTCTCGACAACGGAACCATTTTTTGGCTTGTTGGGGCCTGACCTAGGTTCAGAGTTAATTATCCAAATAAATCCCTATACTACTGGCCCTTTTGGCAATAGTCCATAGAGCGCAGACTAAGGACTCACTCGAAGTAGTATGGGAGGGTGCTAGAACTAGGTTTCCGCACCCTTGAGATGTCTGAGAGGTTTGATTGGCCTTTTGTTTGTTCTTGCACACGGGTGGCTTCGCGGCCCGATACCCTGCCTTCGCACAACCCTAACTCGGGGCTGTGTCACGCTCTGCACTATTACCTGATATCTTATTTATCTTCCAATATAAATTAAGCACCTTCACCTACTTAAATGGCTTAAGTTATACTTAACAATACAAAACATTCATACAGGTTTGCATAGTAAATAAACAGTATACTTGCAAATTATATCAATCATGCATTAAACTAGGAAAAGATGCAAATAATTATAGAAAAACTTCTCTTTATTAATTCTCCAACAGTTACAGAAACGACCCACTCTGTGCACTCAGTTGCGAGGGTCCTTGCACTCAGCTACAGACTACTAGGCCCCTGCGCACTCAGCTGCAGAGCCTTCTTCTACTCTATGACCCACAAACACACTTTACACTTTAACTCAATCCCTTAGACTTCTCCTCCTATATCCCTTCTTCTTTGTTGTACTTATTTTACACTTAGATCCTCGCTCTATTTATACAATCCCATGGTTCGCGAACCATGGGTAGGTCTATCCAATCGACATTACATTACAAAAACTGGGGTGGACAACCCTGTGAGTCTATTATAATTTCATGCCCCACGCCTGCAATTCACGGAGCTTTTACAACAAGATTCAGTCAAAACTTGGGCTTTAAGCCCCAAAACATGCCTTGGGGGGATTCCATGCCCAACAGGCTTGAGCAAGCCATGCAATACATCACTGACACTTGGTCTGTTGTGGTGAGACCAACTGTTTGGCATGCTTGTGATGGTGAAGGTGGTGAGATGATGCCAAGCTTGGTCCTCTGTGATGGTGTTCATATGCCCCATGGTGACATCTTGTTGATGCAAACTCTTGCCTCCGTTGCATCCAAGTGCATTGGTGTGGCTCCTCCATCCAACTCATATTCTAACATGCGCATGGTCTTCCTAGGTGTGGCCGAACTGACAACACACTGATGCATAGTGTCCATGTTGATATTCCATTGTGTGCTGGTGGTCATGTGCATCAACTGTCCATTACATGTTGAACTTCATTTGGACTTGCTTCTTGTCTTTGCCTCGGTGAGTGTGTGGAATGGGTGGGATCGCATGAGTGCACATGATGACATGCATACTGTTGAATTCCCTTGCATGCGATCAACAACTTTGCTCACCATGCCTGCTCCATACCAGTCACTGGGATGGATCTATAACTTGTACGGGCATAGTTTCATCCGTGAGTGCATGTTGTGCCCCATGTTGTTCCTGTTCCTGCTGCAACTCAATTGCTTGTCTATGCAGCTTATGTTCTTCCTTGAGTTGCTGCTTCAGCTCATGCAACTCATTCTTTGTTCCATTCTCCATCTTCGCGCGATCTTCATGTCGTGCCATCACCTCATAGCTTGAGACTCCAAAGTCGCTTTCATCTCCAGTGGATCTGCTAGAGCTTGCAACTTTGTTCTGTCTCTGTGTTGTCAACAACCTTCCTCTTGCATTCATTGCATCCAATATGATGCCTTTAGCTGTTGTTCATGATGCTACTCACTGTGGTGTTGCTGTTGTCATATCTTGATGTCCTTGTCTACGAACAACTGGATGTCTCCATGGGTAGGCAAGTCCATAGACACTTGATTGACTACATCCCCAAGTGTGATCTGAATGGTATCTTTGACTCTGCTCTCTTGGAAACCATTGTTCTTGTACTACTGAGAGGCAGACGAACACCTGTGAGACTTGGAGACATGGCAATACTCATGGCAAACAATTTGTTAGTCGAAAACCAAAATGAATCTGAGAACTGACTTGCAAGATACCTGTGTGACTGATCATGAAGGTTGTGCAATTTCCGCTTGGAGGTCGGGAGACTGACTGCCAACAGTACGCAAGGCACAGTCTGGGCTACTGGGAGGTTGACTGACTGCTTGAACTACACAATGCACAGTCCAGTATGGTTGTTGACTGTTGGAATTGCGTAATGCGCAATCTTAGCTTGTAATGGTTGCAGGCTCAGTGACTGCATTGTGTAATTTTCTAGGCCAACAATCACTACCCCTCAGAATTGCGCTATGCAAGACTGGAGGATTGTCACTAGGCAGAAATTTGCATTTCTTGGGAGGAAGACAGAGCCTTCCCTCTCAGGATTGCTAAATGCTTTCTTGGTGAGGCAGAGTCTGGGTCAAGGCTGCCCAAACTCACCGACGGACAACGGAAAGTGAATGTGAATGTGAATGCATGGTGATACTGAGTGTAAGAATAATTGAATGATTGTGTATGCAAACAGTGAAAGAAAGTTTCAGAAAATGGAACAACATGCATGTGGGTGAGGCGAGTCGTTGAATCAGAAACTGTTCTTGAAAAATAGTTTCATGCATGCGACAACAGTGAGATGTTAACAAAAACTGAAACGATGCTAGTACAAGCTATCATGTATCAAAATGATAGTAAGTGTTTGTTGAAATCAATAAGACAACATTCATACGAAGCGAAACACAAAAAGCGCCAGAAATGCAACACAAGACATGAGAAGCAGGCTTACCCCAAGACAGTTGAGTTGAATGTGCCGAAGACTCCTAGATCCAATGTGGGATGCCAGAGCTACAAGGTCGATGTGAGTAACGAACTCTGTAGTGTCCGGTTCATGAGTTTTGATCAAATCAAAGATGTGACGTGCATGCCACAAACCTAGGAAGAGCGACACTTGGTGGGAGGTTTTTGAAATGATCCTTGCATGTAACCTCCAACTGTTGAAAGCATATCCCTGAATCAAGGGATGCCTTTCCATGCTGCCTTGGAAGAAGCATCCCATGCATGCAAGTCAGCTTTACTCGGTCTTGGAGGGAACCGGTCAACTCAACTGCACATGCAAGAGGCTGCTCAACTGCTGGGAGAAAATGCGCATTTCTAGAAGGGAGTTGGGTTGGCTGCCCAAGGGATTTACACAATTTCTGGGTAGAGCAGCTGACTATTGCCTACGATTGCACAATTCATGGGCTGAGCAGCTCGGTTGGGAGAAATTGCACAATTTTCTGGATGAAACCTGACTGGAAGAATTGCGTAATCTTGGAGCTCAGCAGGCTGCCAGAAAGAATTGTGCAATTTATGGAGGGAAGGCTGGTTGCCCTCCAGAATTGCATAATTTCTTGAGGGATTGAGCAGCTGGATCAAGTCCGGAGGAACAACCTATGAGGGAATGCAACAAGCTTTGATGGACAGGTTATCATTCTGCAAGAAGATCACTAAAGCTTGTGTACTTGACCAAGCAAGACATGCTGCTATGAGAGGTTTGTAGGGAGGCTCCAAAACGAAGTTAAGGAAAAATTTTGGAGGGTGGTTATAGCCGCTACAACAGAATCCTAACAATCATGCTGGTGTTGGGGCTCAGGTTCTGGAGAAGCCAGATCTCACTTTGTTGTGTTGACGAGAGAAGTCCAAATTATGAGTGAGGACATTGAGAAGCTTTAGCTTCTGGTAGCTAAATTGGCAACGAAGGTTGACACTCTCGCTGGAAAGTTAGAGGGAATCGAGGTCACAGTGGAAGTGGTAGTAGTCGGGGTTCTTAAGGAAGTCTTTGGTTTTCATGACCTCCCTCTTCCTGATGTGGAAAATTCAGGCGAGTTTGAGGAGCCAGTATCTGAAGAGATCCCAGTGCATGTAGATGCAGAAAACAACGCAACGATGGTAGCTGGAGAACCTCTAGGAAACTAGTTTATAATAGTTTAAATTTTGATTATGCTTAATGTTATGTAAAACGATGCTTTATAATGGCTTGTTCTGCAGACTATATATGCTTAATTCAGTTATAAGTATAGCATATAGGCATGGTAGAAATAGAATGTATTTAGATCAGTTTTGGTTTCCAGTAGTAGATGAACATAACGTGAATGTAAGGGTTCTAGCCCATTCTTCAGTTTGATAATATAAAGCTACCTGTTTCCTTAAAAAAAAATTGAATATCTCAATTCTTTGATTTGTCAAAAGCTTTTTCATTTTGAATTAACAAAGAAAATAGTTATAAGATGCAAATGTGTGCCATGGGATAACCTAAACGAATTTCAAACATTATCTATGTTGCATGTCATCCAACAACTAAATGACATTTTCAAGTACTTTGTTTACGCCAAGAAGTTATATGTACCTATTTGATGATATCACTAAACAAAACATTGTATTACTGGTAAAGACGCGATTATAAATGGTTATTATAAAATATATAATTTTTGCAAATCTAAATCATGTAGATTGTACAAACACTCAAAAAACAACAATACTATAACATACTTTATCCAATAATAAATCACAAATATGACATAATATGTTTTATTTTGTATTTCTAAGTAATAATTATTAATCAAAACTTTACTATAAATAAAAATAGTTATACAATCTACCACTAATTCCAACAATATACAAAATAAACTCACACATTATAATAATTTATAAAATTCTTTATACAAACAAATTTATCATTACTAATAAAATAAAAACAATCCCAACCATCAATATTATATATATATATTAATTTGTTTTTGAAAATAATTATTCAAAATTAAATATATATCTTACATCATATATACTCTAAAAAAGATTCATTCTTACACCCAGTAAAAAAAATCATATCACATAAAACCTATCAAAATATTTTTTATACCTATAAAGTTTTATTTAATTTTCATACGTTAATTTTGTTTTCCAAAAGTACTAGACCAGTGCATTAATGTCGCATACATGAATGCAAAAACAATCCAAAAACTATCGTGGAATCATTCATGTCCATAGGAGAGAGAGAAGAATAATATTCAATTATGGGCGGGTCGTGACGAGAAGTTGCACGAAATAGACGCTTCGAGTTCCCTGAGTCTGTTACGTCTGAGTCCTCCACCTTAATTATCTATTTTGACCTCATTTACTAATTTTACATGATCTTATTTATTCATATTTCTTCTACTTTAATTATCTATTTTGACCTCATTTACTAATTGACATTTTGATTCGTATTGACAACAAATGGAATGAAAACTTTTTGGAGCGGCTTACTCCTTGAGCCTAATTAATACATGTTAAGCATATTATTTTGGGGAATCAAATACAAGTGGTGAGTGAGTTAACAACCCATGTCAACCACTTGGTCTACCCTTACTTGAACACTTCATAATGAAGTCTTATTAGTCCCTACTCTTCGAGTTATAGGGACTATATTAATTGATTTTAGCGTTCTATTAGTTGTGCGCAGATACCAAAATTATTTTCAAGATTTTAAGCCAAAGTTTCCTAAAATGATATAAGCCTTTTATAATATTTTCATGATTTTAACTAAAGTTCAAGGCTGAGGTCCAAGGTCTTATTTGGCCTCTTCCCAAGGCACTGACCATATTAACTCACTTTAAACTTAGTATATACAATACATTTGATCAACACACTTTTTTTCTAATGAAGTAATGTTAGCATTACTTAACTAACAACAAATGTTTAAGTTTAATGTCCATTTAAGTTTAGCTCCCATTGCCTTTCAATCTTTGTGACATCTAGGCTTTTATCACTTCATAGTTGGAAAACATCTCGAAATGCTTGGTGAGCACAAAAACATTTGGAAATGCTAGGCAAACACATAGGGACTGTAACATTTTTCATATAATTGTTTTTTAATGATACTTCAATATTAGTTGATTTCATCAATACAATGGAGTAGATAGTTGCAGAAAAACGAAGGGTCCTTACTCTAGATATAGCTTTCAAACAGCCAGTAGCAAATGTAGAGCCTATAGCTTACCTTGAACCTGTTGAACCTCCCAAAGCCACATAGCTAAGAGTTGAATTGATTGTTGACCTTAAACCAACATTAGGCTATGGTATGTCATTTATTTCACCACTGCACCACCAATATATGATGGTATATCAGATTCACATGATTTCCTCAATATAATGGAGCATATTGTTGCGAAAGAACAAATGATCCCTACTTTAGATATAGCTTTCAGAGAGTGAGCAACAAATGTAGATACTACAAATTACCTTGAATTTGTTGAACCACCTGGAGCACCATAAGAAACAAAGCTAAGAGTTGAACCAATTGTTGACCTTGAACTAGCATTGGGCTATAGTATTTCATTTCTTTCACCACCGCACCTAGGTTTTGAATTTCCTTCCTTTCACATTGGAATTACATTTTCTTGGGAATTAAAGACAGGAAAACAATGTTGATAGGTTTTGAGGCATGCCAGAGGTAGAAAAAAATACGGAACATAGGCTCATATATTTATTCGAGTACAAAGGTGATGGAGCGGTAAACTACTTGATCTAGGGGAGACAAAGTTGTTAAAAGCTTTTTCGTGGAGGACCTAGGTTGGGGAATAAACATTTGTCTCACTCCTGCAGACTGAAATGATCTAGTAAGTTAGCTCTAAGATACCTCATTTAACTGGGCAAGGGATGTAGCATAAGATAAATGGTTAACACAATTTATGAGTGTCTTATAATCTTATGTATTTTTGTTTATATTTTCAAATAAAAGAATGTTTTGATAAGATAAAATAGTAAATTATTAGCATGACATTTTATAATAACATTTCTTCAAAATAAATACAATAAAAAATTGATATATAATAATTTATGAAATTAATAAAATTAGATGATTATGATAAAATTTGTATATCTTTTCTGATAGGGAATATTTTTATTTAAGATACTATATCAAAATTTTGGAGGGATCTATAATAAATAAATTGATTGATTAATGCTAAACAATATCTCAAATTTTTTATTCATCAATTTTTTTAATTAACAAAAAAAAATAGTTATAAGATAACTTGCAAATTTGTGCCATGGGAATAACCTAAACTAATTTCAAACACCATTTATGTTACATGCAATTCAAAGATTAAATGACAATTCCAAGTACTTTGTTTATGGGGAAAAGTTATATGTACTTATTCGAGGATATCACTAAAAGAAACATTGTAATAATGGCAAGGATGCGATTATAAGTGATTGTTATAAAATATAAATAATTGTTATAAAAATATACATATTTTGTACAAAACTAAATCATGTAGGTTGTACAAAAACTCAACAGACAACATTGTTATAACATTTTTTATCCGATAATAAATTACAAATATAAGATAATATATTTTATTTTGTATTTCTAAATAATTGTTGTTCAACAAAATTTACTTTAACTTTATTGATAAAATAGTTATACAATTAATAATTAATTACAACAATATTATAATTATACAATTCACAACTAATTACAATAATATAAAAATAAACTCACAAATTCTATCAATTTATGAAATTTTCTATACAAACAAATTGATAACATAATAATATCTAAAACTCATTCTCAGTGATCATTTAACATAATAATATCTAAAACTCATTGTCAACCATTACTTAACAATTTTATGAGTGAAAAAAAATATTGTGTAAGCTTATTTTGAAAAGACATTATTCAAAATTAAATATATAATTGTCACATCATATAATTGATAGGTCTTAAAAATAATCATTTTTGCACGGTGTAGAAAAGCATATCACATCAAAACTAATCAATTTTTTTGTATAGATATATAGTTTTATTTTAATTTTCTTATATTAATTTCTTTCCGGAAAGTAATTGATCAATGCATTAATGTCTCATAAACGATGTTGATTAATTACAAAAGAACTAACTAAACGATCAAGTCATTAGAAAATTGTGGGCAATTCTATTCTTCTGATAATGATCCAGGAGAGTGGATCAAAACATAGAGATTTAACAAAAACTAGAATGCAATTTCCTTATCTATTTTTCATTGGAATGCATAAATTATGTACAATAACTATGAATTTGAAACTACACAAAGATACAACACAAGATATTATGTCATTCAAGTTGGTATCATAGTAATCATTTTTTAATAGATTTATAAACAATATATAGGAAAAAATGGGTAATTAAGAAAATGATAGGCTTTTAAATGACATCGCATATTCTAGTTGAGGGCATTTATGCCCCACTCAAAAACAGAAGATCAATAAAATCTTGGTTCCTACTTCTTTCTCAGATTTTTCTATCAGTGTGCACTTTGACTCTCCATTCTAGGAAGAAAGGTATCAGCTACCTTTTGCCAGACTAACCACCTCAGGTGAGAGTGGATGAGTAGGTCTTGCTCCAGTCTCATCTGAATTTTCCTTAGAGAAAGATTTGGCCCTCCAATTCTGTGCAGTTCATTATTGTATCTCCATTATACTCGGAAATCACTTGACTTTTGACAACATGATCATTTGGATATTTTTTTACTTCTTATGAGTTTACCTAATAGGTTAAACCATAATGACTAGTTTAACAGTCTATATGAGGTGGAGTGGTGCTCATAGTGATGTGATACATGTCAAAATAAGGTATATTATCATAGCAGCACAAACTTCATAAACATCATATTTGTATTCCTAAATAATAATGCAAATGCAATGTGAGTCCCATGGGGAAGCTCAATTGTCGATCAAAATAATGTGAGTCTATGGTAACTAACAAATCCAAGCTTTAAATCCCCCCAATTGTGATTCGATTCACAAAAAGGAGGACAGAGCATAGACCCCAGAGGTTTATTGGTAGCCCCATGCCACGTGCATTGCCAAGTTCCTCTGGGTTAAAAACAATAGTGCAAATGCAATGTGAAATGAGATTTCTAGATAGACAACATTTTTATATAGGAAAATATCAAGATTGATAGTTATAACAATGAATATATGTTGAAAAAATATGCAATTTAAATATTCATTATTAAGATGCCATATGCAGAAGTAAAATCAGACCATACAATATGTTAATAAAAACAACATAAATCTTAAAAACTAAATTTAATCCAACCTGGTTAGTGGACATGGTAGCATGAACATGAAATCAACTTGATTCACATAAAAGACACTTCGATATTATAACCAATTTGATGTGCCACTGCAAACTACTAAAAAACCTTAATTAACTTAGTTTCAACTATGTAGGGAAATAAAATTGACTAATGATAAATAGAAGACAATTAAATAGAACTAACCTCTCTAGCTTGTTGTTCTTTACACTCGCCAATATTTTCTCTAATATCTCTTTCTCTCTTTCCAGTCTCTTCACAAATTCCTCTCATTCTTTTATTGTAGCTTTAGCAGCTTCAACAGCTGCTGCCTCTGCAACCATTTGTTCCTCCCTCATTTTCCTATGTATTTGTTCATGCCTGTCCACTTCGGCATCCTATGAATCAAATCCTGAAGTTGAATATGTATCTGTGTCTCACCTTTATCAATTTCTGATGAACTGCCATGGACATCATCTAATTCAACTTTCGCTCTTTCTTGGCCTTCCTTGGTGCATCTTTTCATGTCCAAAACTTGCAACTCTAAAACATCTACAACAAACATACTTCTTTCTTTACCATGTACATTGTCCCATAGTATGTAAGCGATTTTTTCTCTTAGTTCTCTCAAGAGATGCACTGTAGGAGTCTTCCCCTTTCTTGCTGACTATCACATTTTTCTGAGTTAACATTGATCATTTGAAGTTCCTGAACTTCATATTTTTCTCCATTTTGACCATGGTGGCCAACTTCTTGTAAAGTCACTGATATATCTGTAGCTTTAATGTGAGACTCAAATGTGAATTGTTCCCATGGTGTTAATCCTAGTGAACGTTGGGTTGTTATCGATGGTCAGGGATGTGCTCTTCTTGGTTCTTGGATTGGACAAGTTATTCTTACATAGTTCGGGGCTAAAAGGCCAATTACAGATGGGCCAATTGGATAACAAATAATAAATATTTTAGTGGTGTGACTGCTTGCCTATTTGCTTATGGTTCATTGGCTAGATTAAATGGAGTTTTGTCTCGATCCATTGATGAATGAAGACAACCAACATTGCTAGGATATACCTACTTACCTTTCATTTTAGTGTTATCAACTACCTACCAACCTATTAATACTATTGCACATGAATAGATAGGAATGCCCTATACTTACTGTGTTGGAAATTTCCTCTCGAGAAGGGTTTGACCACAGAGCTCTCTACCTTGCAACCTAGAACACTGACATGAGAGGGGATGACTTTCGCATTTACTCTGTTCCCATATGAGGTACTTTACATATCCCTAGTGAGGATGATATACTTCAAGAGTGGCTAAGGTGTTAGACAAACTGGCACATACGATATCTACTCCCTCATACACAAATTCCCAATTGTTGCTCTTATACCCGATGAACAAGTTACCCAGAATATTGAGAGGGAAATAACCTGCGTAAACATGCGTCAGGAACGAACTTGTGTTAATAAAAGGAATAGCTAGTTTCTCTCATTCATAAAGCTTCGGTCCATGTCCCTTCAAGTACTCATTCCCACTCTTTCCTCTTCTTTAGGCATATGTACCAAAGTGTGGGAAAGGCAGTTGCATAACACTGAAAGTAGTCAAATCCATGCTTTGGTGAGCCACAGTCTTTATTCAACTAATTGAATTTCATAAGCAACTATGGAAGCAAAGAAAGTATAGCCACGAGAAGATAAAGCATAGGTGGTGGAGGACGTAAAGACAAAGGCAAGGGTAGGAGCAGAGCCTATTGATTCGAAACCAAACAGACTCTGAATATAGGGGTAGGCAAGAGATATGAATATATTTACATGCTCAAGTAAACTCTGGGCCACCTGAACCTTGGGTAAATCCCTCCATCCATTGTTGTGAAGCAAATCCAGGATGCTCAGCCTTCCATATTTCGATTCTCCGACTAGTCTTTCTTTTGTGCAAACCCTTTCAACCAGGGTTCGAATTGAATATTTTCAGTGTGGGGTTCAAATTGACTATTTTCAGCACGTAAAATTGTGGTGGGAAAACTGATTCAAACTCAACTAATACAAAAGAATATGGTTTGACAACAACTTTCGTAGATACTACTTCAAATAGGTAATACATTAACATAAGGGAAATAGTTAATACATTAATATAAACGATACAAGACTCAAACTCAAAATCTAGCACATAATATTTGAAAAGAGTAAAGTGATTCTTTTTACATATTTTATTTCTCTTTTTATAATTTAGTTTAATTTATCTTTGAAGATATGAAAACATCATTTATTTTAATGAAGATGAGATCATTTTTAATGAATAAAGTATAAGTCCCAAGGTAGATGTTACACAATTTGAAGAATCCAATAATATCATAAGAAATTTATTTAATTCCACTCAAACCATTTTGGGACTCTTCCAAAATGAAACTTTGAAAATCTCAAGGAAAAATTTATTTCACCATAGAAAAAGTGAAAGTGTCTTCTATATGTTTTTAGTCGCCTTGCTATCCATACATCTAATTATTGTGGAAGAACTCCAATATATATCCTAATTTGAAGGAATGGTTTCAACAAGGACATTTATATGACCCTCAAGAATTAAATTCAATAATTGTTCTTTGTTTAATATGATAGGGAAATTCATCTTCTCTTATCATGTACCCACCCCCCTAAGTGGCATTAAGGAGGCGAGTTAATGAAAATTTTCCTCTTTAAGTACTATTATAGGATCTCTTTTGAGATTGTATATGTATTTTGCTCAACAATAACTTTCCAACCATTGTATTCTTTCTTAATTATGAGTCATGCATAGAAAGGTATGACCTTCTAAAAAAAATTTCATGTTCTCTTTTTCTCAACCACACTAGCAATCATGCTAGTGATGTGGCATCAAGTTCACCATGCATTTGTATTATGCCATGTCACAACTAGTATAATTCACCCTTGGGTTCACACTTGTTGAGACATTCATCTTTTCTTAATGGATTATTGGATTTGTTATTTGTTGTATATGATATGCATTCTCTTATCATGTACCCATCCCTTTAAGTGGCATTAAGGAAGCGAGTTAATGGATTTTTTTCCTCTATATGCACTATTATAGGGTCTCTTTTGAGCTTGTATACATGTTTTTCTCAATAAGAACTTTCCAACCATTGTAATATGGATTAATTATGGGTCATTCGTAGAAATATATGACCTTCTAAAGGTTTAATCAATTTCTCTTTTTCTCAACCACGTCAGTGATCATAATGGTGATGTGGCAGAAAGTTCATTAGACATCTTACTATGCCATGTCACAACTAGTATGATTCATCCTTGGGTTCACACTTGTTGAGACATTCATCTTTTCTTAACTTCTTATTGGATTATAAAGCTACTCCTTC
Organism: Pinus taeda; assembly: GCA_000404065.3. Lineage (NCBI taxonomy): Eukaryota > Viridiplantae > Streptophyta > Pinopsida > Pinales > Pinaceae > Pinus > Pinus taeda. The sequence goes on from APFE030578988.1 coordinate 65,980, forward strand.
ACAATTCTATCACATTCTCACCAATCTTCTCATCGCGCCAAGCCTTTTAAACCATGCGCCACAATGCACATGAACATTTTATTTATGCAATATGTCACATAAGGAAAAATATTATCCTATACAATATCACATCACATAACTTTTCTTTGTATGCATCCTGATTTTCCATGTGTCTTCTATGTCCCCCAAATTTTCTTCCTTACTCTTTTCTTCCTCTATCTCTTATCTTTTCCTTTATTTTTCGTTCTCTCTTTCTTCATTGCATGATGAAACTATTTTATTTTGCGGCAATCTCCTTTCCTCATATTTATCACATATACAAAGACTATAGAAATGAAAAACCAACCAAAGTGTGTCATGTGTCAACCTCAAATTTTATAAGAGGTGCAACAACCAATTAGAGCATGCCACATGTCATCCTCAAAGTTTTCAATGATACGACAATGTGGCACATGCCACGGGACAAATATTTCCCAATTCATGATATTCCAATGAGTGTCTACCACATGTCCCTTCAAAATTATATGGCCTCTGTCACATCACATGTTTTCTTTGTGTGTAATACAATGTATATCACATGAAAATAATTCCATGCAGTATAGAAAAAGCATTAAGAAAGCCTTGAAAACCTTCCAAATTTTTACTAACTTGTGCCTAAGTGTTTTCCATAGGGTGAGGCACTTCTCTACGACCCTTAGGCTTCTGCAAAACTCAAAAAAAGCACGAATATTTAAAAAATAATTGGTTTATGTATTCATAAGCTTATTTTGTCAAGGGAATAGCTATGTTTGTCAAGGTGATCATACCTGCATCCCATTCCATAGAAAGCATGATGGGTGCACTCAATGATGTGAGATGTTCAACTATACAAAATGGGTTAGAAACAAATCAATTTTTGGCATGTTCAAATTTTAGAGATTGAAATTCTCTTTTGAGTAATTTTGAATTTTGTGAGGGATTAAAGATGATAAACATAGATGAAACAAGGGAAGACAATCACCCAAAGCCTCTAATGTAGATCTCACATCTCCTTTCCTCTTGGAGGAATGTTATGTGACATGTTTCCTTGCAAAAATTTCAATGATGATTATCTTAAAAATAAACCCCAATAGTGTTTAACTATTTGTAATGCAATTAACAAAAATAAAATATTTTTGTACTATGACCAAAAAACATCCATTTCGTTGGAATTTCGACAGTTGTTGACCAGAGAGATGTTGTCCAATTGGAAAAATATTGACTTTTTCAAATGTCGATATTCTGATAGATAGATAATTCACCTGGTCAAACTTCAGATATTTGATGAAAATTCAAGTGTCATTGCATTTCTGACAAACAAAATTATCATCAAATATCTTACTAACATATTGTCTAATATCTGACAGTAATTGTGTTTGTCAGATATCCGATAATTTCAGGTTTTTTTTTAATAAAAAAAATATTTGCAAGAAAAATCTGACAGTATGACCGAACTATCAAAGTACGATATTGGATTTTCCATCCATATGTACTAGTAGGGGTCAGGGGTTAGGGTTTAAGGGTCACATGTTAAGAGGATAATGGTTTAGGGCTTAGGGGGTTCATGGATTTTAGGTTAGGGGATAATGGCTTAAGGTTTAATTTGTCAAGGGGTTAATGGGTTATTATTTATGAGTGTACGAGTTAAGGGATTATGGATTGGGGGTTGACGGGATAGGGAATTTAGTGGTTATAGATTAAGGGCTTATGGGTTGTGATAATGGGGCCCATAAACCCCTTATCACCACTATTTGGGGTTCTTACCTTCCATCTAGGCATCTTAGCCCATATGACATTAGGTCCTAAGCAACCTTCTCATTCTCTAATTCTAGGATTATAGATCTTACTAAACCATGCTTGGACCTCCCCTTGCCCCATTCAATACACAACAAGATAGCCCTCTGTTGTAGCAGCTACAACCACCCTCCAAAATTTTGGCCTGCACCAATTTCAAAGCCTCCCTTGAAGAGTTCACTTGATGACTATCGTGGAGTCATTCATGTCCATAGGAGAGAGAGAGAAGAATAATATTCAATTATTGGCGGGCCGTGACGAGAAGTTGCACGAAATAGACGCTTCGAGTTCCCTGAGTCTGTTATGTCTGAGTCCTCCACCTTAATTATCTATTTTGACCTCATTTACTAATTTTACATGATCTTATTTATTAATATTTCCTCCACTTTAATTATCTATTTTGACCTCATTTACTAATTTTACATTATTTTATTTATTAATGTTTTTTCTACGTATAGAAAACTTGACACTAATGGCCATTTATTGGAGTGGAACTGGTAAAAATAATGTTTTCATTGATTTTTTTTAAGTTGTGTTAAGTTGTTAAGTTTTAAGTTGTGTTAAGTTGTTAAGTTTTAGCATTTTGGGCTTGTTAAGAGGTTTTGATGATGTTAATCTATTTTTACTATCTAAATAGTTATTTAAATTTTTGTTATATTTCTTGAAAAAAATTGTTAATTCCCTATCCAAACGAAATTGTCATACCATCAATTTTTTAAATATAAAATAGAAATTCACCAAATAATATTTATTTAATAAAAAGAGCGATCATTTTAATATTAAATCATTCCATATCATTATAATAAAAATGCAATCACTTTTATTTTTTTAAATAAATGTTAAACTAAAAAAAATGATAAGGCCAGTATTATTGCTAATTCTATTTTATTATTATTAATGATCGAATGACTAAGTAAGAGTTGAAACATTTCGTATTGACAACAAATGGAGTGAAAACTCCTTGGGGTGGCTTACTCCTTGAGCCTAATTAATACATGTTAGGCATGTCATTTTGGGGAATCAAATACAAGTGGTGAGTGAGTTAACAACGCACGTCAACCACTCGGTCTACCCTTACTTGAACACTTCATAATGAAGTCTTATTAGTCCCTGCTCTTTGAGTTGTAGGGAATATAGTAATTGATTTTAGTGTTTTATTAGTTGTGAGCAGATACCAAAATTATTTTCAAGATTTTAAGCCAAAGTTTCCTAAAATCATATAAGTTTTTTATAATATTTTCATGATTTTAACTAAAGTTCGAGGTTTGAGGCCCAAGGTCTTATTTGGCCTCTTCCCAAGGCACTGACCATATTAGCTCACTTTAAAATTAGTATATACAATACATTTGATCAACACACTTTTTTTCTAATGAAGTAATGTTAGCATTACTTAACTAACAACAAATGTTTAAGTTTAATGTCCATTTAAGTTTAGCTCCCATTGCCTTTCAATCTTTGTGACATCTAGGCTTTTATCACTTCATAGTTGGAAAACATCTCGAAATGCTTGGTGAGCACAAAAACATTTGGAAATGCTAGGCAAGCACATAGGGACTGTAACATTTTCATATAATTGTTTTGTTGAATGATACTTCAATATTAGTTGATTTCATCAGTACGATGGAGTAGATAGTTGCAGAAGAACGAAGGATCCTTGCTCTAGATATAGCTTTCAAAGAGCTAGTAGCAAATGTAGAGCCTATAGCTTACCTTGAACCTGTTGAACCTCCCAAAGCCACATAGCTAAGAGTTGAATTGATTGTTGACCTTAAACCAGCATTAGGCTATGGTATGTCATTTATTTCACCACTGCACCACCAATATATGATGGTATATCAGGTTCACATGATTTCCTCAATATAATGGAGCATATTGTTGCGAAAGAACAAATGATCCCTACTTTAGATATAGCTTTCAGAGAGTGAGCAACAAATGTAGATACTACAAATTACCTTGAACTTGTTGAACCACCTGGAGCACCATAAGCAACAAAGCTAAGAGTTGAACCAATTGTTGACCTTGAACTAGCATTGGGCTATAGTATTTCATTTCTTTCACCACCACACCTAGGTTTTGAATTTCCTTCCTTTCACATTGGAATTACATTTTCTTCGGAATTAAAGACAGGAAAACAATGTTGATAGGTTTTGAGGCATGCCAGAGGTAGAAAACAATATGAAACATAGGTTCATATATTTGTTCGAGTACAAAGGTGATGGAGCGGTAAACGACTTGATCTAGGGGAGACAAGGTTGTTAAAAGCTTTTTCGTGGAGGACCTAGGTTGGGTAATAAACACTTGTCTCACTCCTGTAAACTGAAGTGATCTAGTAAGTTAGCTTTAAGATACCTCATTTAACTGGGCAAGGGATGTAGCATAAGATAAATGGTTAACACAATTTATGAGTGTCTTATAATTTTATGTATTTTTGTTTATATTTTCAAATAAAAAAATGTTTTGATAAGATAAATAGTAAATTATTGGCATGATATTTTATAATAACATTTCTTCAAAATAAATACAACTAGCATTTGCAGCCAAGGATGCAAAGGAAATGCCGTAAGGCACAGTATGTGTAAGAATATTGAAACGTGAATAGTCTTTAGCAGTTTCTTTTGTGAAAGGAAGGGGCGTCGATGACGAGTTTTAATTTGAGGAAGGCATGCCGAAACCGCTGAAAAGGAATGCAAGTAGCTGCAAATATGCATTGAACTTGTCTAGAGGCCTTTGTTTGCTGCCGATAAAAATTGTGGAGTTAAAGGGGAAGACAAATGAATGAATCAACGTGAACAACAACCGGGCAACCATATTGATTTGGACAGGGCCACCCAAGAAACGATTATCCAAAACGGAAATTAAATTAGTAGGAAGATATACCGAAAACATGTAGTATATTAAATAAGGTCAATTGATTTTTCCAATAGAATATGTTAAAACCCATTGACAATTCTACGTAGCATTTGGTGGAAGCTTTCAGATTTTTTTTCTGCTTTGGATGCATATTTGGCGATATATTTTTGCACAGCGTGTATGGAGAGCATTGGTTAGCAGTCAACATTTGCACGCTAAATAGATAGGATGGTAGGGTTATGGCTATTGAGTCGATCGTCATTGCGAGCAGGGGTGTATGTTTTCTGGCCACTGGAGTCAATGAATAAGGCCGATTTTGGGTGTAATTCCCACGGTGCTTTATAACGACATTGGAGTGAGGACCCTTTTTTTCTTAGGCACGTGCTTTCCTAGCATTTTGTGTGACGTTCAACATAGTTGACGAGTTGTTCATAGTCACTGGAAGGATTGGTACTGAATATTTGTTGTGTGGACAATAGACAAGGGTCTTTGGGATCTGGCCTAGCATTTGGTTGGCTTGAAGTTGAAGGAGCACGAGGGTTCCAAGCGGAAATATATTTGTCGAAGAACTGCCTTGCAATATCTACTGCGTCTGTGTCTTCCCAGTTGAGGCTCTCCATATCAGGTGCATTTTCAATCCAAAGGAAACCATGGATGTGCGCAGAACCCCTGTGTTGCCATTCATACCTATCAAGTATGCGTTTTTGTAAGTTAATTTTGCAATAGGTGAGGAATGTTGTTTAGAGTTCTTGGAGGGAAAAAAAAAAATGCGGCAGAATGCGTACCTGTACCAGTAATCTTTTGTATTCAAGTGTTTCTCCAAGATAATCTCACGAAATGCTATGAATCTATGGTGCATATACAGCGATGTTAAATGTGGGTAAGATACAATGTTTTCATTTCTCCACTTTTGTTGTTTTGCAATATCAGAAGGAAGACATCTGGGCATGATTGCATGAAGATCAGGCCACTTTGTATCAGCTGCACTCAATGTGAAGAAGAACGTCGGGCAGCCGAGTTGAGATATCATGTCTGTTAGTTCATTTTTAGCTTTGTGCCAAAATGACCTTGTTCCACGTAAAGAGCTACTGAAGCGCATGACTTGCTCTGCCAACTGCTCATCTGGAAACTGCTGTAAGTGGAGGCTTAGATCCTGAATAGATACTGGAAAGTTATCTGTGATGTTCTTTTTCACAAAAAACGATGTTGTTGCTTGACTGCGATGCCGCATCATGAGATTATATATGTAATAACGAAAGCGTGGGTGCTTTCCAAATCTGTTATCGTAGTAACGTATGAGATGGAGTGCATATTCATGTAATTGCACTGCTTTCATTCTTGGCTGATTCGGCATTGCAGCTCCTATTGGGAAAAGGGCAGGGAAAGCCATAGAGAGTAGCCCTTCTGTGTTGTATTTGTTGACTGGCGATGAACCAATTGTTGGCCACTCAATTGTAGTATCAGATTGGTGGTTGTAAGCATGCAAATAATGGTGGATTTCTTGGATTTCTGTATTTGTATTAGGTATGATGGGGACGAATGATGATGTTTGGTCAACGGATGGGTTTGTGAAATCTTCGGTGAGCTCATCGGGGGGTTCAAGTGGAAGGGGGACAGCGGTTTCTGCAGTATTGGAATGGTGAAGGGAGGAGGAGACATCAGTGGGGATTGCTGGTAAGGATGCCAGTGCATTGGTATCAATACGAACATTCTTATAGTATGGGTCATTTGCCAATTTGTATTCTAATGCAGCGAGAACGCGATGCCTACTGACAATGAAATCATAAGCCTTATGGTCATTACTATGACGCGTGACAATGAGGATGTCCAAGTGTTCAACACGTCGTGGCAACATGTTTGCGATTT
>APFE030578993.1:9496-24878 GCA_000404065.3 Pinus taeda
TTGATGGAAAGGGCAAGAAGCATGCTCAGTGGTGTCGGGTTAGGACAAGAATTCTGGGCAGAGGCGGTGGATACTGCGTGTTACTTGGTCAATAGGTCACCTTCATCAGCGTTGGAGGATAAGACTCCACAAGAAGTATGGACTGGTAAGAAACCCTCTCTTTCACATCTGAGGGTATTTGGATGTGATGCATATGTACATGTTCCAAAGGAGAAACGAACCAAGTTGGATAGTAAATCTGAAAAGTGGATCTTTATTGGGTATAAGGATGGTTTAAAGGGTTATAAGCTTTGGAACCCAGTAACAAGGAAGGTTGTGTACAGTCGAGATGTGGTGTTCAGAGAGGTGAAAGATGTTATTAAACATGAAGTCCAACCAAAGGAACCTGTGAAGATAGAGTTGGACTAAAGGAGGAAGAATCAGACTCTGTAGTAGAGGAGGAATCAGAAGATGAAGAGCCACAAACTCCGGCTGTGAGAAGATCAGCTCGAGAAAGAAGGCAGCCGGAAAGGTATAGCTCATCTGCTTTCTGTTCAAACTTTGCTTTGTCTGTTACTGATGATGATCCCAGAACTGTGAAGGAAGCAGTGGATTCAGAGGATGGAAAACTCTGGAAAGAGGCCATGGTTGATGAAATGGCATCTTTGCACAAAAATGATGCCTGGGATCTGGTGGAGTTGCCGGTTGGAAGGAAACCCATTGGCAGCAAATGGGTGTTCAAGAAGAAGACAAATGCAGAAGGGAAGTGGAGAAATACAAAGCTCGGTTGGTAGCAAAAGGTTATTCCCAGGTGTCGGGAATTGATTTTGGTGATATTTTTTCTCCTATTGCCAAGGTAACTTTTATTAGACTACTTTTATCTGTTGTTGCTGCTTTTTATTTTGAGGTAGAACATATGGATGTGAAGACAACATTTCTTCACGGGGATTTGGAAGAGGAAATCTACATGAAGCAACCTGAAGGCTTTGCGGTGAAGGGTAAGAAAGAACTGGTATGCAAGTTAAAGAAGTCTCTGTATGGGTTAAAACAGTCACCAAGGATGTGTTATCAGAAATTTGATACATTTATACGGGGACTTGGCTTCACCAGAAGCAAAGCAGATCATTGTGTGTATTTTAAATTAATTGGTGACCGTGTTATTTATCTGGTCTTGTATGTGGATGATATGTTGTTGGTTGGAAATGACAGAAATTATCTAGGATTTGAAGACCCAATTGTCCTCCAAATTCGACATGAAAGATCTCGGTGTTGCAAACTATATTTTGGGCATGGAAATTAAAAGAGATCGAGCAAAGAGAAAGCTCTGGTTAAACCAGAGGAAGTATGTCGAGACAATATTGCAGAGGTTTAATATGCAGGATAGTAAACCGGTGAAGGTTCCTATTCCTTTAGGTGTGAGGTTATCTGCTGAACAGTGTCCCAAGACACAAGAAGAGGAAGAGGACATGTCCCGTGTTCCATATGCAAGTGCAGTCGGTAGCTTGATGTATTCCATGGTCTGTACTAGACCAGACATTGCACATGCAGTGGGAGTATTGAGCAGGTTTATGTCAAAACCAGGGAAGGAGCACTGGACAGCAGTGAAGCGGGTTTTCAGGTATTTGCATGGCACTAGTGATTATGGTTTGTGCTACCAAGGAAGACCAGGTTTGGACAGAGTGTTGGATATCCGTGGCTTTGTTGATGCAGACTGGGCTGGAGATCTGGATCAGAGAAGATCTACAAGTGGGTATGTGTTTAACCTATTTGGAGGTGCAGTCAGTTGGATGAGTAAGAAACAAGTTGTAGTGGCACTATCAACTACAGGGGTAGAATACATGGCAGCCATTCATGCAAGCAAGGAAGCAGTTTGGTTGCAAAGATTGTGTTCAAGTATGGGGTTAGTATAGGGAGCTATAAGGATAGACTGTGACAGCCAAAGTGCAATTTTCTTGGCAAAGAACCCTGCTTATCATTCAAAGACAAAGCACATTGATGTTCAGTGTCACTTTGTGAGTGATATGATAGAAGACAAAAAGGTGTTGCTGGTAAAGGTGGACACTTTGAAGAATACTGCAGATTCATTGACAAAATCTGTTAGCTTTGAGAAGTTCTCTTGGTGTAGAGAAACAATGGGTGTTTCAGGGCTAGAAAAATGACTAAGCTCTCCTGTGGCCCCCAGATTTACACTCCCTTTTGAAGTGCCCTTCCTTTCCGCATTTCCAGCACACCACCTTTATAGGTTTTGCTGGAGATTTAGATCTCCCTCTAGATTTAGATCTCCCACTTGATGACTTATTTTTGTTTCTGTTCTGGGACCTTCCTCGTACAGACAAGGCATCACTCTGTTTTGGGACCGTCCTCGTACAGACAAGGCATCAGGGAGTTTCAAGGCAACAAAAGGAATAACCAAGCTAAAATGAAAGGAAATGAACACATAGGAGGGTTAATAAGTTAAGACTTTATCTTTTTCAAAAGGGGCATGCTAGGCACACTAATAATATGTTCCAATACATACTAAGTGCCAATGTGTGCCAAGTGTTAATTTTTGTGAATGCAATATTGTGGCAAGGAGTTCTAGGGCATGCTAGGGACTACAGGTAATGCCAACACATGATAGGGGAGTGATATGCTATGCTATGGCATGCCAACATGTGCTTTAGCATCGTACTCATGGCAAGATGTTCTAGATAAAAAGATGTTCTAGGTACAAAGATGTTCCAAGACATGCGAGGTGCCAAGGAATGTTGGTGTATTGTTCCAAAGCATGTTAAGGTGTGCCATGAGTGTTGAGGAGTGCTAGGTCTCTCTCATTAATAGGATTGACAGAGCTTGATTATGTATTAAATAATATAATTCCTACACACACTAGTGGAACTTTATTTAAAGGAAATTTGCTAGATAATAAACCTAATAATCATGTGTTGACTCATAGGAAGACTATATTATTATGACTTGAGGGAAATGATACACACTAATTACTTCATAACAAATTGATTGTCTATTATAACCACTATGACCTTGGACACATTATGAAAAAGAATCCACAACAATGGTCTTAAATCATTATATTTTGACAAAAAATATAGTAACAGGTACATAGCATCATCAAAAACTCATTGGAATGATCAATGATGATGAACATTTTTTGACCGTCACCAAAAGTAACAAAAAAGTGAATTGGTGAGGGTCAACAAAAGATCGTCACTCGAAGTGTCACCAAAGAGAGAATTAGTGATGGGCCTTTAACGACCCTCACCAAAAGTGTCACCAAAGAGAGAATTAGTGATGGGCAATTAATAACCCTCACCAAAAGTGTCATTGAAAATGGCTTTGGTGACAAACGTTAAAGGACCATCACTATATACACTTACAATAACAATTTTTTAAAGACCGTCACCATATGCGACTTCAAATTTTTAAAGACCATCACCATATGCGACTTTGGTGATGGACCTTAAAGGTCTGTCACAGGCATGAAGCGTCATCAAAAACTCATTGGAATGATAAATGATGATGAAAATTTATTGACCGTCACCAGAAGTAACTAAAAATATCATTAGTGATGGTCAATAAAATATCGTCACTAGAAGTGTCACCAAAGAGAGAATTAGTGATGGGCCTTTAACGACCCTCACCAAAAGTGTCACCAAAGAGAGAATTAGTGACTAGCCTTTAACAACCCTCACCAAAAGTGTCATTGAAAATGGCTTTGGTGACAAACCATAAAGGACCATCACTATATACACTTACTGTTATCGCTCAGGTTGTTCCCTTTGAATCCCAAGGGAATACGGCCGAGCTAACCACAAACCAAGCTTTGGACTGCAGGTCCTAGCCTACCAGCAGTAAGAGAGGGCTCTCTCTTTGGGATTTAGCTTTGTTTTAAGGGATGATTTTAGGCTAGATATAATGCACATGGGTTTCAATTTGGTTTTAAGTTTGGTGGGATGGTGATCTTAGACAGAACTGGGATGCAGGTGTATAACTGTTTTTTCCAATGGGCAATGGAATCACTAAGAGTGTAATTACTGAAAGGGCTTCTTGGTGAAAAGGTAGGACTACAGAGCAAGATAGGCATGCCAGGAACAACTTTCAAATCTGGAAATGATGGAATGAAGTCAGGGAATGAAAGGCAATTAAGAATCTTTCACTATACTGACAGAGGGAAAATGGATGAATATTGTGCAGGAGCAATTAAGAATTCCTAAACAGTATTCAAAATGAGAGAACTAGTGCAAACATGAGCAATTAAGAATTCATATTTATGACTAATCCTGAAGAAAACATAATAAATAACAGAGATTGAATATAAGGTGCACTCAAACAAATCTTATGCTATTCGTCTTCTCTGTTACCAAGATCATGAAACATAGATGAGATTTACAAAATAGAAAACATAAGACACGGTTTAGTATAACTTATTGTTCGATAGCATGACACAGGAATTCTGTAGCAAGTCCCAGAACATCCAATCCACCTTCAGATCATTCAGACACAGTGAACTTCAACAGCCATTTGTATTAACATAGTCTGATATGTTACGGCACAGTTCAGAAAGAAGAAATCCTCAACCAACCCACCAACCAACAACCCTTATTACATTGTTCAGGGTTGTATTTATAGGAAAAATATCTACAAAAAAGATTTGATAGAAGATCTGAGGAAATAACTGCAATTAACCTAACTTATCTTGTAAGTAATGTAAAAATATCTATCTAATGCTACGCTGGGGGCAGCTGTTATGAAAAATGAGACTATGTGGCCTTTGCTGTTATGCACTAGCCATTTATCATAACTGCGCATTGGTCTCTGCTCCACTGCTCTTGAGTGGCTTTGATGTGCATTAACTGTGATCTGAGAGCCTTAAGTGGCTTCACCGCTTTCTTTGACTTTGATGGAGGTTTTTAATGTTCACCTGCTTTGATATTGTCGATCTAATAATCTTTGTCGCTTCACTGATATTTTTTTAATTGAATCTGGGCTTTCTCTTTCCTCTGATACTCTTTAGTACTTGAATCGGGACTCTCTTTCTCTGCTGATCCTCATTAAACTGTTAAATCGCCCTTTTTATCTCTTTTCAGCAAAAATAGTTGCTGCAAACCATGCGTTGGACTAGGACTTTCCATTTTGGCCCTTCTTCCTTAGCGATGCGCGATTAGTGCTAAGCGCTAATTGCGCATCAAAAACTGCCTCAGATTTTGATTATGGGCTTCCTAAGTAGCGATTTCGCCTTAGCGTGTTTTTTTTCGATGGTGACGTCAGCATGACGTCAGCAGTGGTATGGCAGATGATGTCAGCATGACGTCAGTGGTGGTACGACGGGTGACGTCAGTGGGGTGACGTGGCAGGGTGACGTGGTAGGGTGACGTGGATGATGACATCAGCAGGTCACATGGCACAGGTACAGCACAATGGCAGGCGACGTGGCGGCATCGTCATGTGGTGACGTAAGCAAGCGGGGAGGGCGGTAAGCAATTTACGTCGGACCGCTTTTGGTATGGGAGTGGTATGTGTCAGGGGCGGCCCGATGCAATAGGAGGCCGACAGCTGTCCCGGTGTACGACGGTGAAACCGTCAACCATCAGGTGCTATCGTACCGCTATGAAGGGGCGCCCAATATTCATTAGGGCCATCGGATATGGGACGACTGATCCTATGGCAGATGACAGGGCAAAGTGATCGAGGTTTAGTGGAAAAGCGCGCCCGATAAACGTTAATTATTCGCAGCTTCGGGTGGTTAAAACCTTAGGTTTTATGGGTTAAATGCGCGCTCGGGGTCATGGTTATTCATTGATCAAATATCAATGAAATCCAAATGTTATGCATGCGCGGTGGGTTTTGGTATGGTTTTATGTGTGGGGGGGGGTTTAGTATGGTTATTATGTATGAGGCATGGGATTATGTACAGGGATTAGCTGAATGGGCTCAATATGAACAAGGATAGAATGATTGGCTTTGACATTTGTTTCCTCCTTGGCTGTATGATGATTTTCAACAGCATTTAACGGCTGCTGTTCTAAAGCGCAAGGAGGATTTTCAACAACATTTTGAAAAGGAAAATCATAAAAATCTAATTTAAAATCGTTTTTAAAATATAATATACACAACAAAATTTTATGGAAGAGAAAGATCATGACCTCTTGGATAGTAATCCAGGTCAAAAGCTTGATCTGCTCGTATATTTCTCTTGGATTCATTTCTCCAGCGGAGTCTTTATTATGAGGATTATGTGGAGTTGCCAGGTGGATAAATAAATTAACTTTCAAGGGCCTGATCTCTTTCCACCACACAGATCAGAACTAAATATGCAATCAGAAACAAAATATTTTGAGATTTTTTGAGATTTTTTCATTTTTTGGGATTTTTCAAAACAAGTTTAAGACTTTTTTGAAAGGCAAACTGATCAAAAATGGGGATTTATAGTGATGAACAGATGATCGAGGTCCCCAACGGACTCACCATTATGTTATCGCTCAGGTTTTTCACTTTGATTCCCAAGGGAATACGGCCGAGGTAACCACAAACCAAGCTTTGGACTGCAGGTCCTAGCCTACCAGCAGTCAGAGAGGGCTCTCTATTTGGGATTTAGCTTTGTTTTAAGGGATGATTTTAGGCTATATATGATGCACATGGGTTTTAATTTGGTTTTAAGTTTGGTGGGATGGTGATCTTAGACAGAACTGGGATGCAGGTGTATAACTATTTTTTCCATTGGGCAATGGAGTCACTGAGAGTGTAATTACTGAAAGGGCTTCTTGGTGAAAAGGTAGCACCACAGAGCAGGATAGGTAGGCTAGGAACAACTTTCAAATCTAGAAATGATGGAATGAAGTCAGGGAATGAAAGGCAATCAAGAATCTTTCACTATACTGACAGAGGGAAAATGGATGAATATTTTGCAGGAGCAATTAAGAATTCCTAAACAGTATTCAAAATGAGAGAACTAGTGCAAACATGAGCAATTAAGAATTCATATTTATGACTAATCCTGAAGAAAACATAATAAATAACAGAGATTGAACATAAGGTGCACTCAAACAAATCTTATGTTATTCTTCTTTTCTGTTACCAAGATCATGAAACATAGATGAGATTTACAAAATAGAAAACATAAGACACAGTTTAGTATAACTTATTGTTCCATAGCATGACACAGGAATATTGTAGCAAGTCCTAGAACATCCAATCCACCTTCAGATCATTCAGACATAGTGAAGTTCAACAACCATTTGTATTAACACAGTCTAATATGTTACAACGCAGTTCAGAAAGAAGAAATCCTCAACCAACCCACCAACCAACAACCCTTATTACATTGTTCAAGGCTATATTTATAGGCAAAATATCTACAAAAAAGATCTGATAGAATATCTAAGGAAATAATTGCAATTAACCTAACTTATCTTGTAAGTAATGTAAAAATATTTATCTAATGCTGCGCTGGGGGCAACTGTTACAAAAAATGAGACTATGTGGCCTTTGCTGTTATGCGCTGCCCATTTATCATAACTGTGCATTGGTCTCTGATCCACTGCTCTTGAGTGGCTTTGATGTGCATTAACTGTGATTTGAGAGCCTTAAGTGGCTTCACCTCTTTCTTTGACTTTGATGGAGGTTTTTAATGTTCACCTGCTTTGATATTGTCGCTCTGATACTCTTTGCCGCTTCACTGATATTTTTTTAATTGAATCTGGGCTTTATCTTTCCTCTGATACTCTTTAATACTTGAATCGGGACTCTCTTTCTCTGCTGATCCTCATTAAACTATTAAATCACCCTTTTTATCACTTTTTGGAAAAAAATAGTTGCTTCAAACCATGCGCTGGACTAGGGCTTTCCATTTTGGCCCTTTTTCCTTACCGATGCGCGATTAGAATTAAGCACTAATCGCGCATCAAAAACTGCCTCAGATTTTGATTCTGGGCTTCCTAGGCCGTGATTTCGCCTTTGCGCATTTTTTTCGGCGGTGACGTCAGCATGATGTCAGCAGTGGTACGGTGGATGATGCTCGGACATGCATGCAGGTTCTCCGTTCAGAAAGTGTGGACCCCAATTTCACTCTCTCCAATGCATAAAAGCATGTGCATGTGGGAATCTTCATGAATGGTTCATGGTATTAGTCCGACAGTATTTAATCTTATGGTTTTGGTCTGTGGTATTGCATCTAAAAATATTGGTCCAAGGTATTGGGTTCATGGTATTGTGTTCTTATGGTTTTGGACCATGGTATTGTGAAAGGCTTCCCTATAAAAAGGAAAGGAGATCTCTTGGCCATATACTTGTGAAATTTGAATATCTTAAGATCTGAAATTTTGGGTGATTGGTTTTTAAAGAGCTAGATCTAAATCAAGGAGAAACCTTAAGGTGAATCTATTGATAAGTAGTGATCTCTCGGGCGCATGAACAGATCTGTGGATCTAACTGACTATGGCACATTAGAGGACTGTTAATTTGGCCCTAATCAAAAGTTCATAGGCGATCCACAGCGTGATTGCAGGGGTACGCACCTCAGAAGAAGGCGCAGTCTGGGGGTACGCAGTGCAGAAAAAGTCTCAGTGCAAGGTACGCAGCACAGGAGAAAGTGCAGTGCGGGCCGCACGCAGCGCTGCAAAAGGAGAAGTGCGAGGTATGTAGTGCAAGAAAAGGCACAGTGCGGAGGTACGTTGCCTGTCAGACAATGGGGGTGTAGATCTAAGAAGAAGTATGCAGAGGAGAAGAACCACTAGTGTGGATCTGCGTAGTTTAGACTCAGAAGAGCTGCAGATATTCGCAGGCCCCTCTTGGTGAAGTTGCGGACTTATCTTGAAACTTTTGTTGACTATCTTTTATCTATTGCAGCAGAATTTTGGGTTTAGATTTCTGGTATTACTTTTCTGTTTACAGCATTCTCAAGTGTTGGGTGATTCATTGGTCGATTGTATAAGGAGATTGGGTGATTTGCATGTACTTGATGACTATTTGATGTCCATGGATCCAGTCTGAAAATTAATGAAACGTGGTCCTTAAAGAAGTAAAAGAGCTAAGGGGGTTGTAGCTCCCTTCCAGGAAAGACTGGAAAACGAGAGAGAGTTGTAGCTTTCTGCAGGTTGCAACCAGCATACTAGTAAACGACTGCACCAATACAAAATCATTGTAAAAGAAGTTTCTAATTGAAAGAAGATAAAGAGATATTGTAGCAGGTGGTTTTCACCCACATTGGGTTTCCACCTTATATATGGTGTTCTTTGGTGTGACTATCTTTTTTTCTTGTTTCATGCTCATTATTATATGGTACTAACATACAAGTTAATGATCAATATCTGAGGATTAAATTAAGTATAAATCAGGAAGTCATATTGAAAAGAATTTTATAATACTGATTCACCACCCCTCTCAGTATTATTTCCAACACAGAAATGAATAATTCTTTGATGATACAAATGACAAGACCTTCTTTCTATATATAGGAGTCTAAGGGGTCATAATATAATCAGAGTCGACATAACAATAGTAATGTAAGGGCACAATAATAACACTAGTGGGCTTCTATGGGGCACAATAGTAACAATATGGGGACTACATTGGTACAACAATATAATAAGGGGGTTGTACTAATAACAATAAAGGGTTACACTAGTAGTATATGGGCATAACAAAATTTCCTAGGCTAGATCATAATTAAGTACTCAATGTTGTTTTGGGTCCAATTTGGGGTAGAGGAGGAGCTCTTGGTGATAATGGGATGATCAAGTTTTTCATAAGGGAGTTTTGCTATACTTTTCAACATACAAGAGATTCATTCTAGTGGAGGAGATATATAGAAGCCTTTAATAAGGACCTTTCCGAGATCAATTTGGAGGAAAATCCATTTTCAAAGCTTAAACATAGTTCTAGATTCGAACAAGAGTAGTCACTTTTCAAAACAATTATTAATTCCCAAGAAATTGGAGCCAAGCTGACATGTTGACCATTTATTCTTCTATTGGACAAGGAAGCATTTATGAAAATTCCTTGGTCCTTTGATCCAATATTTGATTTAAATCTCCTAATTATAAATGTAAAAAGAGATGCAGTTTATATTCAGGAAAAGGAAAATGTAGAGGGCCAGTTAATAGTTATCTCTAAAAAACTCTTAATAGAATCCTAACATATTTGAAATGGAAAAGGATAACTCCATGGTTATTTTTTTCTTTAGAAACTTTGCTAATTTCCATGATTGAAGCATGTATTCATGCCTTGAAAGAAGCTCACAAATGCTTTTGATATTGGTTGAAGCAAAGAAAATGTGCAAAGTTACACTCACATAGAGGTATGGAAAAAATGTATGTGGAGCTTGTTGTCCCATGATCCAAACAAAAAATGGACAAAAGGTGAAAAAACCAAGTCAAAAGGTATGTGTATCTTTTGTCATGCAGAGGTAGGTGTTAACTCCACACTATACAGTGAAGGCTTTGTGGCACAAGTGACACAAAGGTTTGCATGCAGAACTTTGGATTAAAAGGATTGGAGCTTGATGCTACATGCCCATTATTACCCCACTTTCTGTATGAGTTACAGGAGATAAAAATAATGAGATATGTGAGATACATAGTAGATACTATTGTTATTCAAATTTAATAAAAAACATTACTATGTCTTCCTTGACATAAAAGAAACATCTTCCATAAAATATTTTCTCCATGAACTTGATTTAAAATGAATCTCTTCTATTGACATGCCCAACTGCAAATAGAATTGATGTCAATGGGCCAATTTCAGTTTAGAAAATTCAAAATTAGTTTCAATTGTAATATCTCATATTTTCAATTCAGATTTCAATTAGAAGCAGTGAAACAGGACTCGTCGATCAATCATGATTAATCATGAGTCGGAATCTACTTGCTCTCCAAATGATCTGATCTAAATATTTGCGAGTCAAACTCATATTGACCATGTTAAACTCATGGTCAATGCAAGTTTTTCAAGTTTAGGTATGCTGCATTACTAAAAACTAAACTTCAGTCGTTCCAAAATTTATTTCTCATTTCTTAGGCCCAAAACTCATACGTCGGGACCTTCAGTAATCAATCACTACTCACTATTACACCATCTAGACTCAATATCAGGGAACCACTAAGGTGACCATAAGTCCAAACTCCATATCGGGCAGTCGCCAATGTGTGCTCTATCCATACTCCATATCGACCGTCAGGCAATCGTGCATCACCTTCAGCATGCGTTACCTTTAGGCTTAGCTGCTTCACTATTCAACAATCGAGGTACATTGGCACTTGGCTTAAATAATAGGTATATTACTATATTGAAGTTTCAATGTCATTTTCAATGGCAAGTTTCAAGTCTCACTATTGAGTAATTGAATGTTTGACATATTCCTTTGGTTATGAATTTTCAACCTTATAAATGGGGCCTAAATAGATTTAGAAAATGCACTAAGAAAAGGTTTCATAGCTACCATCGACCAAGTCATCAAGCATTCCTTCCTTGGTCGATGTCTTGCCATCTTCAAAGGCTTTAACCATGCATTCAAAACTTTGGGTATTTTTGTTCTTCCATAATTTGTTATTGATGTATTGGTTCAGTTGTATTATGCTAAATGAACTTAAAAATTCAATATTACAATGCAAGATATGTTGATAATATTTCCTTTAGGTAGCATTTCCTCATATATACCTTATTTTGTTTCAAGGTCATAATGATATATTAGGTCGAAATGTGCTTGTGTTGTTGGACAGACTCCTCTTTGATCCTTAACAAAACCTCATATCCTTTAAAACCAACCCTCTTTTTTGTGAAGTTATATATGGCATTTTTAATTTTAATTTTTTATTGTATTTTACAGAAGCCAAATTAAATATTAGGCACAACTCCAAATCTAAACAGAAGCCGTAATTTAAACACAAGTCCAAAACAACAACAATGCTAAGGAAGAAGGACTTTGGTTGGGCTTATTGTGACAAAATTCTTGGAGACCCTAAGCTCCTTTGTAAATTTTGCAAAGTGAAATGTACTGGAGGCATTTATAGATTCAAGTACCACCTTGGACAAATACCCAGCCATGATATAGGTCTCTGCAAAAACGTTGACAAAAATGTCAAACACCAGGCAACCTTGGCCATTGATATGTTGAGTCAGCATAATGCAAAGAAAGAAAAGCAAAAAAAGAAATACAAACTCCTGGAGTTGACAAAGTTTCTTCCACTACCCCATTGTCATCTCCCCCCGTTGAATCTTCAATACAGTTCCCAAGTTTCCCACACATGCCTCCAAGTCCAAGTCAAACTCAAGGCCAAATGAATCTTCCTACATTCAACATTGGAGGTGGAAACATAAACACCTTTTTTTCTCCCCACACAAAACCCAGTTCCTAACCTACCTTAGATATCACTCGTTGGAAAAAAAATATCCATAGTCAGGCAAGGAAGGCCATTGCTAACTTTTGGTACTATTCTAGCATACCTTTCCACAGTGCCATAAGTCCTTATTGACAAGCTATGGTTGATGCAGTTGTTGTTGTAGGTCCAGGGTTCAAATCTGCTTCATTAGAGAGAATTAGGACAAATTTTCTATTAGAAAGTGTTGAAGATTCCATGCTTGTGCTATCTGAGTTTCGTTCATCATGGGTAGAAACAGGATGCACGATCATGAGTGATGGATGGACAGACCAGAGGAATAGAACTTTAATAAATCTCCTTGTATCTTGTCTAGTAGGTAAAATGTTTCTCAAATCAATGGATGCCTTAGACAAGGTTAAGATTGCACAACTTATTTGTAAAATGATGGAGGAAGTCGTTCAAGAAGTGGGAGAAGAACATGTTGTACAAATTTTCACTGAAAATGTGGCTAATTATATGGTTGTTGGTAGACTTTTTGAGATTAGGCACCCCACTATTTTTTGGACCAATTGTGTTGCCCGTTGGATAGATTTAATGCTTGAGGACATTGGTAAGCTTCATTAGGTACATGAGGTTGTGGACAAGGAAAAATCCATAACCAAATGCCTATACAACCACATTATTGTCCTAAAAACCATGAGAAAATACGCTGAAGGTAAAGAAATTGTTCGACCTGCAGTGACTAGATTTGCAAAAAAAATCATATCTTTGTAATTTGTGGTTGAGCAAAAGATAAATCTGAAGAGGATGTCCTTGGGACCCGAGTGGATGGCATCTAAACATTTCAAGACCCTTGAAGGCATTGAAGTTGTTGCACTTGCGTTTAATGACGGTTTCTGGAAAGATGTTGAAGAGATTATTGTTGTGATGGAGTGCCTTGTTAGAGTTCTCGGGTACTTCAATTCTTTTAACTTTTTCATGTTTTAAATTTCATTTCAAGCTTCTTTTTATTTTCAATGTTTCATTTTAATTTTAATTTGAAAGCTTGAACTTTTAGGATGGTTGATGGTGACAAACCCGCTATGGGTTACATTTATGAGGCGGTGGATCTCGCAAAGGAGGCCATCAAAAGAAGATATGGGGATGAGGAGGCAAAGTATATGCCTCTTAGGGACATTATTGATGCACATTGGGATAGGAAATTTCATTACCCCTTACACGTTGGTAGGTACTTCTTAAACCCATAGTATTTTTATGATAAGAGAAAATTTAATGAGGATGGGGAGGTTCATAAAGGACTTATGACATGCATGGAAAGGTGCTTCCCTGATACAAAATTTCAAAGTCGTGTATTTTCCCAACTATAGGATTATAGAGCACCACCTAAATTATTTTCCTATACCAATGTTATACGAGAAAGTTCTAAGGTGTTTCTAGGTACCGTTTGAGGCTTGAAGGCTTTTTCAATTCATTAAATTTGTTTAAACTTTATTTTGTATGTTAAATGTTTTATTAAATTTTGTTGTCTTTTTAAGTTTTTAATATTTAGTATTTAGTACGTCTACCCACAGACCCTCGCCACCTGCTAGGTCTTTGGTGGAAAAACGTTTGTAATGATACGCCAGATTTGAAGAGATTTTCCATTCGAATCTTAAACCAAGCATGCAGTGCTTCAGGTTGTGAGTGCAACTGGAGCATGTTTGAGAAAATACATTCTAAGAAGTGCAACCGATTGACACAAAAGCGCTTAAATGAACTTGTATTTTTCCATTACGATCTACAACTTTGCAACAAGAAAATACTAGGTGACAACTTGAATTTGAAGGTTTCAAAATCTGATTTGGAATTTAAAGTTTAAACTTTAAAGTCAAAGTCAAACTTAAATTCACATTTCAATGTCTCATGATAATGATAGGTTTGGATCATTCACCAATAGACCTTGAAGAGATAGATTTCCGAACTACAAATGCAACAGTTTGGGTCCAATTAGAGGAGGCTCCTCTTTTAAGCCTACTTGACTTGAAGAACTTTGAGAATCAAGTAAGTGGAGGAGTGGGAGGAATCACTTCTAGTTCTCACTCTTAAGAGTCTTAGACTCTTAGTTACTGATTTTTTTCTAATTAGTATGTAGTTGTTCGTAAACTTTTAGAAGTTGTTGCTTCTAGTTCTATGTAGTCATTAGTTAGGAGTCATGACTCAGTACTTTGGGTCATGTGTGGATTCATAACATATATGAGATGCTTATTCATTCATGATATTTTGGACATTTGTTGATATTATGAATTGTTTGGACATGGCTTTACTGAATATCAATTAAAAATGTTTTTTTTTTTAAATCAATATATGTGTATATATTTATTTATTGAATTCACTAATTTTTTCTCGATTTTTTTCTGATTTTTCCCCAATCTGATTAAAACTCTTACCTCTTTTGCCTCACCAATTTATTGTCTATTCTAAGTCTGGTAACATTGGTTGCAAGTTTCATTCTTAACTTATAAGTGTTAAGGTCTTCTAGAGAGTGCCAATGCATGTTGAGCAGTGTTGGGGAGTACTAGGACAACACAAGGGAGCACTAGGTCAAAATGCATGGAAGTGAATGAATATGAGGGTGTGTGGGGGCGTGTCAATCAATGCTAGTTGTCATGCCAAGGAGGGAGTGATAGGGTATGCTAAGAATGGTTAAGGCATGTCAAGGAATACCAGGGAATGTCAAGAAGTGCTAGAGTGTGCTAGGTAGTTCCGGGGTGTGCTAGCATGTGCCAAATAATGCCAAGGCATTTCAGGTGCTAAGACATGCTAGGATGTGTAGGGTGCCAGAGTACGCCAATATGCATCAAGGAGTTCCAAGGCAACAAAAGGAATAACCAAGCTAAAATGAAAGGAAATGAACACATAGGAGGGTTAATAAGTCGAGACTTTATCTTTTTCAAAAGGGGCATGCTAGGCACACTAATAATATCTTCCAATACTGTTGGGTTGTGTTATATTCTTTCCACATAGTTAGCAGGGGTTTGAGGGGTATCCGTAACCCCACTTTATGGGGTCCGGGGCAGCGCCCCGGAAAATTTTGGTTTTGGACCCTATGT
>APFE030579001.1:0-27072 GCA_000404065.3 Pinus taeda
GATGAGTAGCTTGTACAAATACCTCATCTATACTAGTGGGATTGAACATGAGGATGGTATGCCTCATGTAGCTGTGTAGACCACCAATGTACTTCAAAAGAGTCTTTGGTGAGTCTAATGTGATGCCCAACAACAATGCTCTCTTTCTGAACTCTTGAGTATACCCTTGCAAACTTTGCCCTTTCAACTGTCGAAGCGTTTGCCAACTCATCATGGCTTGTTGCATGTAAGCCAATGGATAGAACTTCTTTTTGATTGCAGCAACAATTTCACTCCAAACAGAGGTGGTCTTACCATGTTTCTTTATGTCAACTTGGGTTCTGCCTTCCCACCAAACTAAGGCAGTGCCTCCTAGGCATAGGCTTGCCAATTGAATTTTACTCTTGTCTGAGTTGATATTCTACACTCTGCAATACACATCAATTTGTCTAGTCCAATTGTCCAAATTTACAACATTTAACTCTCCATCATATATATGTAAATCAAATTTAACATCTAGCTTAATCAAAGATGCTTTCTTATTATGCACAAGGCTATTAGGAGGTGTGAGAAAGCTTCCTATTTCCCTTTTCCTTTTGAGTGGTCATGGGAATGAGACTCATCTTCTTCTTTATCTTGTTTAGAACCTAATTAATCTTCATCCTTGTGCTTTCTAAAGTCCCTATACATTTCCTCTACCATAGAATTGATAGCTAGGAAACTCTCTAGGAATTGAGGGTCTGGGCCCATAGAACCTTCCTCTGATATTGTCTTTTGAGAATAGACTCTCCTAATTTCAATATTAGTTTCGACCAACTCTCCTTCTCCTAATTTGAGCTTTGATCTTGTGAGCATTCAATAGCTAAACCAACACAAGCTTGTCTAACCTTACAGCCTAGAGCTCTGATACCACATGATTTTATATTCACCTTATGAGTGACATCAATTAAAGGTTTATTTAAACAAAGGTATTACAAACTCATGTGCTGGTGTGTGTTCTGTGTTATTGAAGCAACGGATCAATCAGATTGCAAACACACAGAAAAATAAATGGAATGACAGCAGAGAAATACAGTAAGAAAACACAAAGACATAAGAATTTTAATAAGGAGTTCACCCTATTCTCTAGGGCTACATCTTCGGTCCAACTTTCAGTGGTGGCCTTGTTTTATTGTGCCTTTAAACAGAGAATTACAATGCAAGGACACAATGTGAGTTCTCCTGAAGCAGGTTTTCTTGGTAGGGTGGTTCTTGGATTCCCCAAGCCACTAGAGTACACAAACTCTTCTTCTTCCTACTAACTCTATGACCTTCTGGTCTACAGTGGAAAGAGCCAAATGTGGTGCTCAGTCCAGACAAATTCCTCTATGGGATGGCTTGAATCTCTCAAGCTTTGTTGTTCGACGCTGGCTTTGGTCAGCTTGGCCCTTTGTCGTCTTCTTGATTTTGCTATGATGTCTTCTTTCTCTGTGTATTCCATCCTCCTCTCAGGATTCTGGTCTTTCCTCATCTCTCAGATTGCTCTCTGACTTAACTTGACTGTTTCTTTTCACTGTTCATGGCTTTGAAGCGATTCAAACTCATGTTTGTTCGGTTCCTTGTCCGTCTCTGTCGATTCACCTTTTGTAGCTACACTTGGAGTTCCCTGTTTGGTGTCAGCATGGATGATCTAGGAGTGGCCACATGTCCTCCTCTAAACGGTGCCAACCTACTTCGTTGGTTCATTTCTTTAGTTATGTCATGGCGGAAGTCTTTCCTCCACCATGGCGTTCAAACAGATTCCAAATATTTACAAATCATGACATATTCCTTCATTCCTTCTGCTTCCTTCATTGGGCTTGATCTCAGCCATCCAATCTGGGGCCTCCAGATCCGACGCCACATGCACATCCTATGTGTTTGACTTGCTCGACCGATAATGTGCGATCAATGACAGTTTTCTCTCACCTTCGCCTGCCACACATCGATCGATGTATGGGATTGCTCCGCTTTCTCCGAAACCGTTTACCATTTGATGGCACCCCAATCAATACCACTGGTTTCCAGAGTGTGGGTCCCACCTTGTACGTTTAGCACTTTTTGCCTTTTCTTCCTGCAGTTCTCTGGTTCGCCATGTGTCCGTGTGCTCGGGCTTCCCCACTTTGGCCCTATTTGCCTAGCGATGTGTGATTAGCACTAAGCGCTAATCACACATCAAAATCCACCTCCTTTTCCTGATCTGGGGCTCCCAGGGGCTACTATGACCTCCTGTGTAGTCTCCATGGGCCTCGATGAGTGCACTTTGACTGAGGTCCTTGTTGTTCCACGCTGGCTACCATTGCCACTGGTTCAGGGGTGTTTTTGATCACGGTTTTGAATTCTTTGATATTTGTCCACCTGATACAGTCATGATTCTTTGATAGTATTTTATGGATCCAATTCAGATCAGTGATGGCTTCAAAATATATTCATTCCTGGATGGATTTTTGAGCTATAATCAAACCAAAATTCTCTTGTTGGACCAACCTAAAACTGCTTTTATTTCTTTCTAGGGAACTTTCGCTTATAGGAAACTCTCATTCGATTTGAATAATGTTGGGGCCACATTTCAATGTGCCATGAATTACACTTTTCATGATATCAAACACATAATTCAACCATATTTGGATGATCTCCTTATTCACTCAAAACATTGATTTGATCCCCTGATGCATCTTCAAGTTATTTTCCTTCGTTGTAGAAATTATAACATTCGAATTAACCCACACAAGTGTGTTCTTTTTGTCAATTATGTTTCAATATTAGGTTTCATTATATAAAAACAAGAAATTCATATCGATCCATTGAAAGTACATGAAATTTTTTATTTTCCTAAACATTTTTCACTAGTTGAGTTACAAAGACTCCAAGGGAAATCCAACTTTCTACAAATATTCATCCCTAATTATGTTGAGCTGACCAAAGGATTAACTCGCTTACTACAAAAGGGGTTCCCTTCCATTGGGATGACACATATCAGAAAGAGTTTGATGCCCTGAAAGATGTACTAGTTCAGGCATCTCTTCTATATCCCCCCTGACTATCAACATGCTTACTTCCTGTATGTGATTACTACCATTTCTACTATAGCAATGGTATTGGTACAAGAAGATGATTTAGGGACAAGAAATCATATTTAATATCTTTGTTAGAATCTTCAAAATCTTGAGATTTGATATTCTCATGTAGAAAAGTTAGCTTTGGCAGTCATTCAAGTCATCCAAATATTTCTCCATTACATCTTTCATCGCAAAACTATGGTCGTTTCACATTACAATCCTATGACATACATTTTTTCAAGTCAATTGTTGGGGGGGAATTACTCAAAATGGATTGTCATCTTACAAGAATTCGACCTGGAGTTCATTAAATCGAAGTCAAAGAAATCCCTAGTTTTCCCAGAACTAATATGTGATCTACCTACTCCTAATTCAGAATCTACATCTGAATATTTTATTCTTTTATGAGTCATTGTTTCTTATCTCATCATCTAACACATGGTATGGAGATTTCCTGATTTATCTCTAGACCTAGACTTTCTAGTCTAATACCTCTCACTTTTATCAACAATGTATTCATTACCAAGCCCAAAATTACATCATTATCGATGACATCATTTACTTTCATGGTATCGATACAATCTTATCGAGGTGCCTCACATTAGAGGAGGCCAAGAAAGTCTTAAATGAATTCCACTTGGGGGCATGGGTAGACATTTATCTAGTTATGCTACTACCAAGAAAATTTTACGTGCTAGTTACTTCTTGCCTACCATCTTTCGAGACAACATTCTCACTTTCCAGAAGTGTTATGCGTGCTAGATATTTTATCGTAAGACTCATGCTCTGCCTAATCCATTACATCTAGTTATTAGCATTGGTCCCTTTGTGAAATAGGGAATCGAATTTATGACATGTAACCCTCACTCAACTAGGGGTTACATTCAATAACGCTGACGAAATGGTTGCATACTTATTTTTCAACCACATCATCACATGGTTTGGTGTTCCACAAGCAATAGTTATAGATCACAAAAAGCATTTCCAGAATCACATGATGACTGAACTAACTATTAAGTTGTGACTTTCTCATGAAAGTTCCACTCCCTACTATACTCAAGCTAACAAATAGGTTGAGGCCATCAAAAACGTTCTCAAGATAATGCTTCAATGCATGGTAGGGGTCCACAAATTGAAATGGAATTTTCTTATCTATGTTTCTTTGCGGGCATACCAAACCTTAGTTTGGACGGATACCAGATTCACACCCTTTCATTCAGTGAATGGTATAGAAGTTATCCTCCTAATTGAATGTAAAATTCCAACATTGAAACTAGCTATCAAACTTCTTCCTGCCACTTCCGTAGAGGAGCGTATTTTACATCTGAATCGGTTAGATGAAACCCTACATGACACTATTACAGCTAATGAATCTCATAAAAGACACATCAAGTTGTAATATGACAAGAGTGTCAAGCCTCGTGTCTTCTCGGAAGGAGAAATTGCCCTATTATATGACCAGGAGTCTAATAAATTAGGTGCAGGAAAGTTTCAACCCGTGTGTCTAGGTCCATACTTTGTCAAGAGAGTCCTTGAAAAATGGGCCTACGAGTTAGTATATTTTGATGGAGCTCCCTTGGCACAGCATAGAAAGGGGTTGTACCTCAAAAAATTCTATGCTTGATCTAAAGTGTAGTTTTCATTGTGTACATACTATCTATAGGTGTGTTGAGTGTGTTTGTAGTGTGCCCTTTCAAAGTTTTACACAGCTTCTATTGATTCCCTTTTCAGTTTGGTTTGCAGATGTCAACATCTCTTGAAACTTTTATCAATTATGCTGATGGTGCTAGTCATAGTGCTCAAAACCTATATTCCACAACATGTGTTATATTTGCTCCAAGCGGCAAATGAGAGAGTTTGCAAGGGATTTATATTGGTCTCTCCACCAACAACATCACTGAGTATAGCATAGTGGTCAATCTATTGTATGATGCTATTGCACATGGTATTTGTTGTTTAGTCATCAGACTTGAATCACAACTCATAGTACTAAAAATTGCTAGTATCTATTCAGTTAGAAGTCTCACCATCTTATGCATGGTTTTGAGAGTATGCCTTCTAGAAAGAAATTTTGATTTCATACAATATGAACATATTTCTAGAAATCTAAATACATTGACAGGTGCCCTAGTTAATCGTGTTTTAGATATACATTATCAATGAATGTAACTATTTTTCAATTAACATCACATCATATTGAAAATACAATAGAAACCCAAAAGAACTATATATATATATATATATATTTATAATAAATTTGGTTTTACAAAAATTTGTGCCTAAGACACATATGGTTACATTTCCCATATAAACAAACTACATGCCAGATCTAGGTAGACATAATTAAAGATTCTCATGATAGAATAACACTACATGAGCCATCTTGCGTAGTAGTCGACCGATATGACTAGGAACTCCTATGGTGTACCATTGAAGTCATAGTGGAAGTTGGTCGACCGTGTTGTCATCAATTCCATGTGTCAACCCTTCTGTTATCACAAAATCAGTACTGATGGCTGCTAATCAGTTAGACTCTATGTAACTATTTCAGACCAGACTCTTGGCTAAGGATTAGCCTCCCTAACCTGAGAGGGCTCTCTCAAAATAAACTACCGATTTATCTTTAAACACTAAGAGGGCTAACTCTTGTAATGAGAACTTAAATAAGCATGATGGTTGGACATACAACATAACATTTCTTCCATTGGGCTCATGGAGTCAAATACTATTTCAGTAAACTATCAACTACTCATTCATGGAAGTCAAGGCATGTAATGTTTAAACACTCAAAACATTTTTCAAAGAACCATCAACTCATAAGTATACACAGGAAGTCTGAGCACTAGGTGAATTCAGAGTGATTGTATACCTATAGAGCTGTAAAAAACATTTCTCAAAAGAACCCCAACTCATAAATATGCACAGGAAGTCTGAGCACTAGGTGAATTCAGAGTGATTGCATATCTATAGAGCTGTAAAATATGAAGGATAAGACAAAACCACATACATCTTGAGCATTTGAACAAAGTATGAATCTTGAGAAGAAAAAGTAGTCTTTCTATTATTGTAAAAAGTCTTTTATACAGGCCAATATAAACTCTGTTTTTGCATAAAAATCCAACCCTCATTACATCAGAGTTTCCTCTATATATAGAAAAATATTCTTAACTACTTTGAGCTTCCTCCTCCAGCATGAGGGGAGCTCGATGACTGACATTAACTACCCTTATCTATTTTAATAGACTCATTAAATCTACTAAGCATTGAACTGTAATTACAAAGAGTCCTAATCAAACTTAAACTCTAATTTTATTCTCCTTGTATCATGATTCCTTTCTAGGTCTTCGACAGTTGTCTCTTTTAGTTCTGGTCGTGATAGCTGAGATAAGGATGCAAGAAACCAGATTAGCCTTGGATGCTGAATGTGCTGATGGTTCATTGATCATAATAATAAACCCCTGTTTTCTCGGTCCTTGTTTCCCACCATCCTTCGAAAGTTAAGCACAATATTCCCAGCTCTTTAATACTTCAAAATCGATGAGCATCACCATCTTTCCAGATATGCTGGAAGCCTTGTTGATTGAACAGGTGTGCAAGCCCACATCCTCGTATGCATCTTCAGCCAAACCCTAACCACCGTAATAAAGTACCTTTATTAAAGCTATGGCTTAAGACAAAATATTTTACCTTTATGAAGGATGGACACTTGTCATTATTTGAATGGCCCTGATAGTCTTATGTGGTCTCCTTGATGTTCATTAGGCCTTTTCTTCAAAATCTGCTGACCTCATCATAAAACTGTTTATTTTCTTCAAAAAACAGCACCTACAGCAGTTTCGTAGCGCGCTACGAAACTGCTGTTTCTTCAAAAACACAGTCTTTAATGAATGTTTCAATATTCTCTGTGACTGTAACAGCTCTGCCACTGGTTTCAAAACTCCTAATTTACCTTGATTTTGTATGGCCGTGCTTACATGCCTTAAAAAACAATGAACTTAAGCAAAATAAAGCAAAACTTTGGAGCAGCACCTGACTTAAAATCTGCAATTTCATTTGGCAGCTAATTTATTTAGCTGTGCTTTTAGTTTTGCAACCTCCTTTTCCATGGCTGCGATTTCAGCTACGGCCCTCTCCATCTCAGCCACTTCTTTTTCGGTTGCCTCCCACTGGTCTTTTGAAGATGTAGTCTTTGCTTCTTGAGAAATGGGGACTTTTTTATTCAAGCCTTTCTTCTTGATTTCTTTTGCTTTTTCTGTTCTGGGCAGTTGTTTCTCCATTTCTCTTGCTTGTCTTCTTGTATAGGGTTTTTTCTTCATTTTCTCTGCCTCCTCTGTTTTAGGCAGTTATTCAATTACTTCTGTTCTAGGCACCTTTACAGCTACCTCTTCTTCGTGCACTTGCTCAACTTCTTTAATTTGCTTCCTTGTGACTGGCCTCCGTGGTTTGAACACAAATTCTTTACCAGGTTCATCAAACCTTAACCTCTTCGAGGCCCTTGATTTTTTAGTGCTCTCTGGTGATGATTGAGTTAAGTCAATATGCATTGACTCACTATGCACTGATTTAGCTTGCTCAAAATCAATAGCCTCAAGCAAATCATTTAAACTAGCTTTTGATATTGGACTTTCTTCAACAGCTATTGATTTGCCCTTTTCTTTGTTTAATTGACTCTGGTTTTTACTCTTGATACCTGTTCAACTCTACTTGACCCTGGTGCATTTTTCTTATGCTTGATCTTTTCTTTTGTTGATAATTGAGGTGTCTCTTTGATAACTAAAGGCTTCATTGACTCCTTCAATTGGGTCTTGGTCTTCTTCTTGCCTTTTATCTCCTTTCTTAGTTCAGCAAGAGTAGGTTCCTCAGTTGACCTTTCTCTTTCTCTAATAGGCAGTGGGGTGAGGCCTGTCTTACTTTGAAAACCAGCCATAAAAATAAAAGAATCCCAATCCCGACCAATCTTCTGCAGGTTATCCAGCACTAACAGTTTTACTAAACCATGGTGAAACAGTGATGTCTCATAGTCATCTTTCCTCAATTGAATCTTATCACACATCTTGTTGAGGCTACGAAACAAGTAGAATGGGATATCTATAAAGGCTTTGCCTGTAAAATGCAGCAACAACTTAAAATGATATGAGTAAACCTTGTTATATCTCCCTTCACAGGTTAAATATTTCTGAATACATGTTAGGAGAAGTGCATAGTGTTCTTTTACATAATGTCTTGGCACAGCCTTTGTAAGATCTTCGTTTACATAAGGCTCCTTCAGGAACTCCTTGCAGGGGTTCATATCAAATTTGAAATTTTTAAACCACTCCTGCCCTCCTCTCGGAATTTCAGTCACCCTAGCAATAACCTCTGAATATACTGGGAAGTCTAGCATAGCTACTTTAGAACTTAAACCTGTAAAATTTAAGGAAAATGCTTTTGTTACCTCAGCATGCCCACCTTGTAGCTTCTCACAAAATGTCCAGCAACCAGCATCCTGAAAAGCTTGTCTCACACCTTCATCTCTCAATGCGAGATCCAATCCCACAGGTTTTGTTCTTTGACATCTTCCAGACCGATGCCCCTTCTTCTCCATTTCGCTTTGAAATCCTTTGTGCAGAGAAACACTACCAGCTTCAACTCCAAAGGCAAATTCAAACTTTGGAACGCCAGCTCGCTTGCAATTAGGTTCCTTTTAAAGAATGAACTCGGGCTCCTCCGCAACTTAACAGTCTTATCATACAAACGGACCAATTCATGCAACATTAACAAACATCATAACATTACCAGCATTACAGACCATTTGAATGATTTTATGTGCGTGGTTATGAACCTATTGGTGGAATGATGGATTATACTTGCTTGAAAAGGACGCCATTCTGACAATAAACGGACCGACATACTGACTCATCCCCCAGACATGACATTCTAAGAATCAGTGCTGCTTAAATCCCCGAATCCGCGATTTCGTAGTGCAGACAGTTATAAGTTAACAAAATGCGCTACGAAATGGCTGGTTACTGACACGCTGTGAAAGAACTAAAACATCATTGCGCTGCAAAATCAGCCAATAAAATTGCACTGCAGAAATGCGAAAAGGACTAGTGACGTATATAAGACAAGTCATATCTTATACAATCATGATGGAGGATGGCTGACGGCTTTTGAAAATGATTCATATGAATATCTTTATAAAACACGATCCCTAAGTAACAAACATAGGGCAACAACCATTAGACACC
Organism: Pinus taeda; assembly: GCA_000404065.3. Classification (NCBI taxonomy): domain Eukaryota; kingdom Viridiplantae; phylum Streptophyta; class Pinopsida; order Pinales; family Pinaceae; genus Pinus; species Pinus taeda. The sequence goes on from APFE030579001.1 coordinate 9,287, forward strand.
TATTTTTGGACAACAAAAATTTTATGGACAACATTATGTACATATCACTGCAGTTCTAGGTGATAACATACCTGGTGGGATATAGAGCCATCCCCATTCCTAGTGATGAGGATATCTAGGAAAGGGAGGCTATTTTTGACCTATACTTCCATAGTGAATTTTATGGAAGGGGATAAACTATTTAGGTGTTGCTTGAAGGTTTCTAGGGTTTCTCTTCCATGAGGCCATATGATGAATGAGTCATCCACATATCTTTTCCACAATTTAGGTTTTAGGGGTGTTGTTTTAAGGGCTTTATCTTCAAATTACTCCATAAATAAATTGGCAATAATAGGGGATAGGGGCGACCCCATGGCGACTCCACATGTTTGTTCATAAATATCTTCCATAAAGCTAAAAAAGGTTGATCTTAGGCAAATTTCTATGAGCTTAGATGTGTGAGGATCTATCAGTTTGCAGATATCCTCCATGGCATCATTAATGGGGATATTGGTATATAGCGAGGTGACACCAAAACTAACTAAAATGTCATCTTGATCAAGTTTGATGTTCTTGATTTCTTCAATGAAATGGGTTGAGTCTTTGACAAAAGATTCTATGTTTCCTACTAGAGGTTTTAGTTTTTTGGCTAGGTGTTTTGTTAGATGGTATGTAGGTCCATTAATTTTGTTAACTATTGGTCTCAGAGGGATGTTCTCCTTGTGAATCTTTGGGGCTCCATAGATTCTTGGTGTGTATGGATTGCTCACTGATTCTTGTTGTCATGTATCTTACTAGTTTTGATTAGGTTGCATACTTTTTTGGAGATATTGTTTAATGGGTTTTTGTTGAGTTTTCTGTAGCAGCCACTGTTATTTAAATGATCTAGAATTTTGTTTTGTATTCACTTTTGTTCATGATAACGGTGGCTCCTCCTTTGTCTTCTTTCAACACTACAATATCAGGGTTAGAGTTCAAGGTTTTGAGAGCTAGATACTCTTGTTTGCTGACATTTATTTTGGGGGGTTTTTCTTTTCTAAGGGTGATTGAACAGTCTTGTCTAATTTGTTCTTTTATGTTGTCAGGAAGGTTCTTGGTACCATATTCAATATTGCACAGAATGTCTTCAACAGGGATTTTTCTTGGTGTGATGGAGAAATTTAGTCCTTTTCTTAATAAATTTAGGATGTGTTCATCTAGTTTCATGTTATATAAATTTATGACCAAATTGTCTATTTTATTATTGGGTTTATTATTGTTATTGTTATTAGTATGTGATACATGTTTGTTATTATTGTATTGTTCCTATTTATGTCTTGCCGCAGGTTGGGACAGTGTAGGCTTGAAACGAGGCATGGGTGAGCCTGGCAGCTTAGGTTGGGTTGTTTGTTGTGGATAGGGGTAATTATATAAAACTGTGTGTTGTTGAATGTTATGTAGAACTGCGTACTAGTGTCTGCATGGGAAAGACTACGCCTGTTTTGTGGGAGACTGCGTGAGTTGATGATTGTAGTGTCTGCTGGGGGAATGCTACGTGGGAGACTGCGTAAGTGACTGAGACTTTGACAACTTCCTAATGACATTAATGGTAGGGGCATCCCTTTTTCTTCTTCTTGGATGCTTGAAGCATTTCTCTCTTGTAAAAGGTGATAACAACTTTTGCCACCGACATTGTTAACATTTTTGGAATGTAAAGAAAAGGTGATAACAACTTTTGACACACATGTTAATAGCTTTTTTTAATCATCTTAGACTGAGAGGTATTTGGTACAAATACCTCTATCCCCTCACCAACTTTTGCTAATCATCTAGGTCTTAAAGGTATTGGGCACACATGAAACTCTATCTCCTTACAAACTATCAACATATAATTTCAAGAGATGTGATTTTTACTTTTTATAACATTATATGTCTATTAATGGATAATATTAAAAAATACACCTTATCTTTTAGATTTCCCAAAAGGAAAAAAATAATATACATAAGAAATTATTATAATTATGGTTATATAAAAAATTTATTTACATTTATATAAATTCTTTAAAATAAATTAAAATAGATCTTATATATTTGTAAAACAATAAATTTAATAAGTAATTTAATTTCTATTATTTTATCTTGCGTATATATGATAAATAAGTATATAGGATCTAATTATTATATGTTTTGGAGTTTTATTGGAATTTGGTTAAAATAAATTTGTTTAAATTTGGATTTCTTGTATTAAAATGAGTTTTTTTACTACATATATTGATTTAACAACTTAGAAAAATATGAAAACCTTTTTGGTATTCACAATTGAACTAGAAAATAGGGGAAAAGTATTAATTGAAAAAGCTATTGATTACCAAAGAATTATAGCTCATGAATTAAGTTTTTATAAATTAGTTTCCATCAAATCCAAGTTTTTTATGAGTTGTCTATGCATACTTTGACTTGGACAACTCCAACCTTGAAAATTGTGGCATTAATAATTTTTTATGCTTACATTAATACATTTTTGGAGTTTATATTGAATTTAGTTTATAATTCTTAATTAGAGTTGTCTAATTAATAGATGGAATGGTGTTTTTAGTGAGAATTTAGTAATACAATTTTGAGAAAGATTGTGATTTCTTATTGTTTAGAATCCACTTTTGAATCCATAAATGGATTCAAAGCCTTAAAAAACCGTGAAGCATTTGAAATTTTCAAAGTAAATAAATTAAATTTATGATTCTTAAAAATATTTATAGTATTTTGGATTCTCCATACTCTATTGGAATCCCTATCACTTACCTTCAAATGGCAGCGGGCTCGCAAGGTGTCACCCTCTCTGGAAATGAGGATTCTTCCTTTTGGGTGTTGATCTTAGTGCTCAAATCCATTCCTGAACCAAAGGAGCAACAAATAAAATTTGTCAAGAAGGCCAAGAATATGTTGTCGATTACTATTCCATGGGGCTTTAAACCTCAATGACCTTCACTGACAGGGCTTTGATTGGAAAGTTTATGGGCATGTGGCCCTCACCTAAATTTGTAAAACAATCAGTTTCCAAATCCTAGAAATCCATGATGAAAGGAAATCTAGGAGTCTTTATAGTAGGTAAAAAAAAAATTGTATTACTCTTTGAATGTAAGGAAGACAGAGACTCTATATTTCAAAATGGGCCTCTTTTTTGGCTCAAGAGGAATGTATATGAATTCCTTCTCTCTAAATTTCCATCCGGATGAGGACATCCCTATGGAATTCCTTATCTTCCTGTAGGTTTTTTGGGCCACTGATCCTGTAGGTTTTCCGGGGATCCTGTAGAAAACACAGTCTTCACATAAATAGAAGAAATGGAGTGATAAAATAATAGAAATGATAGAGGGATGCATGGTAAGGAGTGGAGGAGATGAATATGTGTCAGGCAGGGTTCCCTTTGGATCCTGTTTTTGCTCCTTGACTATCTTGCTTATCCACTTGCAAATAACAATTATATATTTTTCTATCTTTTTTCTTTTTTTTGAAAAACACCTAGGCTACCTCAGAGAGGTTTCACCTTAGGTACTTTCCCTGGGTGCCTCAAGGAAGGTTTTCTCCCAGGGATCTTCTCATTCTTCTTTCTATTTTTCTTATCATTGGGCCTTGTCATGAGGTTTTCAACCCAAAGATGGGACTCAGGTGCCTCATGGAGGATTTCACCTGAGTCCTTATTCTTTTTTTCTCCTTTTTTTTCAATGACTTGATGAGGGAGGAGCTGAAACTTGCTCCACCATCATCACTATTTTATTGATATTTTCAATGAACTCTTGTTTTGATAAAGGTCTCTTGCACATTTTCAATTGGTGCCCATTAACATGCAACAGAATGGCTTCTTCATCTATAGTTATAATTTGCACTGAACCATTATCATGTCATATTTCCACAACATAAGGTCTGAGCCATCTTGTCGTTAGCTTGCTATTGAAGTCTTTATACCTAGAATCATATAACAATGCTCAATCACCCTCCTAAAATTGTTTCTCCTTAATTTGTTTATCATGCCATATCTTCCTCTAAAGTTGAACTATCTCTGTATCTAGGAGGTCCTGCATTCTGAATTCATCCAAGCCATTCAATTGGAACAATCTCTCCTTCTGTGCATGACTGAGATCCAAATCTAGTTGAGTTGCCATCGTCAATGTGTTATATTCAAACTCAGTGGACAGCAAAGGCCTTTTCCCCATAAACCATCTCATAGGGTGTAAATCCAGTGGTGGTCTTCCATGTGGTATTATAGACCCAGGTAGCCTTAACTAGTCTCTCTGCCCAATCCTTCTTGCTACTACTCACTACCTTGGTTAAGATGCCCTCTAGTGCCATGTTGGTCACCTCCACTTGCCCATTAGCTTGTGGATGATAGGGAGTGGAGGTCCTATGCTTGATTTGGTGATGGTTGAGCAATTATTCAATCATGTTGGAGGTAAACTGGTTGCCTTGGTCTGTGGCTAGCTCTCTAGGGTAGCCAAATTTGTAGAATATATTTCCCTTTAGGAACTCATCCACCTTCTCTTCTGTTGCCACCTTAATTTCCTTGGTTTCAGCCCACTTAGTCAAATAATAATGCACACAATAATGTATTGTTTTTGCTTTGAAGGAGGGTTGATAGGCCTAAGGAAGTCCATGCCCTACTTGTCAAATGGATCGAAAGTCACTTGAGGTTGTAGGGGTGTTTCATCTCTTGAAGTAGGATTTTCCATCCTCTAGCACCAATCACACTAACTAGAGTACTTTTTCACATACTGATGAAGAGTGGGCCAATAATAGCATACTTGCAACACTTTGAATTCTATCCTCTTTGTTGCAAAGTGATCTCCACAAGGCCCATCATGACAAGTTAGAAGGATGTCAAAAACTTCCTCTTCCCTTACACACCTTCTCAAGATTTGATTTGGGGCAAGTTTGAAAAGATTTCCTGCAATCCAGGTGAAGGGGACACTTTTCCTGACTATCTTATTCTTTTCTTCAAAGGGCAAGTTTGGTGGTAACTGTGCCGATTCCAAATAGTTTGTTATATTAGCAAACCATGGAGAGAGAACTGAAATAGAAAACAATTGCTCATTTGGTATATGGTCATCCACCATTCCTTCTTCACCTGTAGGCAGATTCACCCTATATAAAAAGTCTGCAACAACATTTTCCTTACCAGGCTTATCAATAATGGTTACATCAAACTGTTCTAATAAAAGCAACCATCTTATAATTCGAGCATTCACATCTAGTTTATTGATTAAATATTTGATTGCATCATGGTTAGTGTGCACAAATGTTTGATAGCCTGTAATGTAATGCCTAAATTTGTTTAATGAATGCACAATAGCCAACAGTTCCTTTTTAGTCATAGTATAATTTAGCTCAGCCTTTGATAAATTCTTACTAATAAAATAGATGGCATAGGGCAGTTTCTCCTCTACCTATCCTAGGGCTGCTCCTATGGCTTTGTGTGAGGCATCAACATGAATATGAAAGGGGAGGGCCTAGTTTGAGCCTTAGAGAATTGATGCAGTGGTTAACTTACTCTTTAGAATGTATAAGGCCTCTTGACAGCTTTTTGACCTGATAAACTCAGAATATTTGGCCAACAACCCAAATAAAGGAGAGTCCAACTTGCTGAAATCCTTTACGAACCTTTGATAGTATCCAACTGACCCCAAGAAACTCTTGACATCTCTCTACTTTTGTGGAGGTGGGACCCTTTGGATGATTGATATTTTGTTCGGGTCCACCTGTAGTCTTTGCTGGTATATTGAATGGCCTAGCACTGTCCCTTCAGTCACTAAGAATTTGCATTTTTCAAGACTGAGAGATAGCTTCATTTCAATGCATTTGTGCAATATTTTCCCTAGGTTAGCTAGGACTTCTTGAAAATCACAGCCATAAGGTGTAAAATCATCCATATAAATTTCCACCGCATCATGTACTAATTCGGTGAAAATACTCAAGACTGCTCTCTGGAAAGTGGCAAGAGAATTGCATAGGCCAAAAGGAAGGACCCTATGGGCAAAAGTACCCCAAGGATAGGTGAATGTGGTCTTATCCTGGTCTTCTGGGAAGATTTGGATTTGGTTGTACCCACTGGATCCATCTAGGAAAGAAAAAAACTTCTTCCTGGCCAAGCCATCTAGGACTTGGTCAATGAAGGGTAGGAGAAAATGATCCTTCTTTGTGGATTTGTTCAACTCCATGTATCAACACAAATCCTCCACTTACCATTTTTCTTGGAAACTAACAATAGAGAGGAGACCCATTCATTGTCGGAGATAGGGTAAATGAATCCTACATCTAGTAGTTTTTACAGCTGTTCTTTGACTATATCTTTAAGAGTTGGATTCATCCTTCTTTTATGGTTGTCGGACTAGCTTGCAGCCTTCTTTGATGTATATGTGGTGAGTACACACTGAGGGGTGTACTCCCTTCATTTCCTTGTAACTCCAAGCCAATGCCTCTAGGTTTTCTTTTAACATGTTGCATAGATTTTCCTCTTTGAGAGCAGAAATGGATGGATTAGTTTTCAAGGTTTTCTCTAGGTCAAATTCTATGGTTTTGACATGGAGTGGGTTGGAATCGGCCAATCATAAGTCAATTGGATGATTGCTCTGAGTTTCCCTTACTTCTTCTTCTTATGGTAACGAACCAGGAGTTTTGCTTTGGATCAGTTGTTAAATCAAGTCATCTACATCTTGTCATCCTCCTCTTATGGTTGCTTCTAAAGCATAAATTTGGGTGGAATAAACCTCATCTTCTTTCTCCTCCTCCAACCATAAACGTAAATCATGCTCTAGAGAAAGTTGAGCAGGAGGGTATAAGACTAACTGCTTGGACATATGCCCATTCTTAATGGTCATATTCCCAGCTCTGCAACTAATGTAAGCATTGGTTGTGGCCAACCATGGCCTTCCAAGGATGAGAGGGTAACCAGTAAGCTTAGCCTTAGGCTGGAGAACTAGAAAATCTGTAGGGTACTCGCAGGAGTCAATGGAGACCATCACATCCTCCACAATTCCCTCAAGGGTGACTATGGAATGGTCTGCAAGTTGCAGAACTATTGTGGTATTCCTTAATGAACCTTGGAGGTTAAGCTTGAGCAAGGTGTCCTTGGTCATCAAAATAATGGTAGCCCTAGTATCAATCAGAGTGTGTGGGACAATGGTGCCATTGGTGTGCACATCTACTACAGGGCTTCCAGGGTCCAAATATTTCAGACATATTACCTATCCCAACATTAAGTCAGGCAGCTGCCTAATGACATTAATGTTAGGGGCATCCCTTTTTCTTCTCCCTAGATGCTTGAAGCATTTCTCTTTAATCAACTTATTGTAAATGGGGGCATCTTTTATTACCTGGAGAAGGGGGAGCTTTACACATAGATTTTTCAATTCTCCCAGAAGTTCAGTTTCTTCTGGGTAGGCTGGAGTGGTTGGGCTAATCTCTAAGGAAATGGTGGATTTACTTTAAGTTTTCTTTCCTCTCTTTCTTCCTCAACCTCTCTATGTGGATGGGGAGGTTGGTTATCTGGAAGGACTCTCCCAGATATTATGTTGACCTCCTGGATTTCTACAGCATAAGTTGGATATGGTGTCTCTCCACTGTATACTTGGTTATCCTACCTATTATTTGGGTTTGGATTTGGTTGGGCAGACATATGGGGTTGCTTGGCAGGGCAAACATCTGGGATTGCTTGGGTCATCACATTAATGGTAGCCCCAATATCGATCAGAGTGTGTGGGAAAATGGTGCCATTGATCTGCACATCTACCATAGGGCTTCCAGGGTTCAAATATTTTAGACATATTACCTACCCCAGCATTAAGTCGGACAGCTGTCTAATGGCATTAATGGTAGGGGCATCCCTTTTTCTTCTTCCTGGATGCTTGAAGCATTTCTCTTTAATCAACTTATTGTAAATGGGAACATATTTTATTTCCTGGAGAAGGGGGATATTTACACATAGATTTTCCAGTTCTCCCAGAAGTTTAGTTTCTTTTTGGATAGGTTGGAGTGGTTGGACTAATCTCTCAAGAAATGGTGGATTTACTTTATGTTTGCTTTCCTCTCTTTCTTCCTCAACCTCCCTATGTGGATGGGGAGGTTGGTTATCTGGAAAAACTCTCCCAGATCTTAGGTTGATCTCCCGGATTTCTAAAACATAAGATGGATATGGTGTTTCTCCATTCTATACTTGTTGATCCTAACTATTCTTCGGGTTCGAATTTGGTTGGGCAGGCATCTGGGGTTGCTTAGTTGTAGCACAGTGTAGGAGTTGTGGTTGGATAGGTGGTGGAGGCAACAAAGCTGGAGCATTGTTGTATTGGGGCCTCCACCCTTGGAGTGGTGTATTCCACTGAGGTTGTGGCAGAGTGTAAGGTTGAAATGACTAGCTGGCTGGCTGGGAATGATACTGAGATGCATATGACCAAGGAGGGGGTGTAGACTAGGAAGTATGAGCAGGGGGGTCCCTAAGAAGGTATAGTTGTGGTTTGGTTAGGGTTTTATATGCATGGGATGACCCTTGCATGCCCTGCTGGTATGGTCTACGCCCAGGAGGTCTCCTTTGGTTGATGTAGCAAAGCTGCTCAGTGACTCCTTCAGTGTTAGAAACTTATATATTACAAAGCAATGGAACACATAGAATATTGCATAAATATAAACACAGAAAAAACATAAAACCAGAGAGACACAGATATACGTGGTTCACCTAGTTTGGGCTACATCCACCCCTAACAGCCAGTCCTTCCTTTTATTATCCAGAAAAATGAAGAGACACAACCTACAATAGATCTTTTGTAATATCCTCTATTTTCTCTCATAGTCTCACCTCTCTGTTTCTTGCTTAGAGAATACACATCTATTACACAACCTCTAATACAATGCCCTCATACAAAGAGAGGGGTTTCCTTCTAGGGCAAAAAAACCTAAAATAAACATATGTTCCACCTAATGAACGGCCACCAAACCCCCGCAGGGGGAACAAGTCCACCCCGCACCCCCCCCCCCCCTGTGTGGAGCAGTGTACAAACTTCCTGGTTATACATCCGGCTGAAACACAAAGACCTCTAAATAATCATGCTCCACACCCAACAATCTCCCACTTGGAGAATGATTATAGCAACTCCACCACTGCCTCATTGCTAGACAATGAATCCTCTTTGGGACCTGGGTGTTTCTCTTTCTTCATCGTCATCCTTGAAGACCAATTGGAAACTGAGCATAATTCTCAGTTTCTCCCTGGTTACAACTTTTGTTAGCATATCTGCAGGATTCTGGCTAGTGTGTATCTTTTGCAACTTCAACTCTTCATCTTCCAACACTGATCGTATGAAATGGTACTTAAGTTGTATGTGTTTAGTCCTGGAATCAAATGATGAGTTCTTTGCAAGATCAATGGCACTTTGGCTATCACTGTATAACGTGCCCATATCATGCTTCTTACCCAATTCACCCATAAACCTTTATAACCAAATCATTTCTTTACTAGCCTCTGTAGCAACAACATACTCTGCTTCTATTCTTGAAAGTGCAACATCACTTTGGATTTTTGAAACCCAACTGACAACTATTCCACCTACAGTAAATACATATCCTGTAGTGCTCCTCCTATTATCTCTATCACCTGCCATATCTGCATCAACGTATCCCTATAGAGAAATGTTTGAACCACCAAAGCATAATGCTTGATTTGTGGTACCTTTCAACTATCTGAGAATCCATGTCACTGCCATCCAAAGTTCCTTTCCTTTATTGTTCATGTACTTACAACTCCCACTGCTTGTGCAAAATCAGGCCTTGTGCAGACCATTGCATACATTAAGCTTCCAACTGTTGATGCATATGGAACTTTAGACATATAATCCATGTCTTCTTGGGTCTTTGGGCACAATTCCTTACTAAGTTTGAAATGTCTAGCAAAAGGTGTACTAACTGGTTTTGCATTGTGCATATTAAATATTTGCAACACCTTTTGTATGTACTCATTCTGAGACAATGCTAATTTGTGATTTTTCCTATCTCTAGTTATTCTCATACCAAGGATTTGTTTTGCAGCTCCCAAATCCTTCATTGCAAATGAATTTTCCAATTTACTTTTGAGCACATTTATTTCCTGCATGTTAGACCCTGCAACAAGCATGCCATCTACATACAATAACAATATAATATAGCTGCCATCATTTTGCTTTTTCAGATAAACACAATGATCAGAGAGACATCTAGTATAACCTTGTTCAGACATAAACTTGTCAAATTTTAGATACCACTACCTTGGAGCCTGTTTTAAGCCATACAAGCTCTTTTTCAACCTACACACTAGTTTCTCCTTCCCTTTTACCTCATATCCTTGTGGTTGCTGCATATATATCTCTTCCTCCAACTGCCCATGGAGAAAGGCTGTCTTTACATCTAACTGCTCAAGATACAAATCTTCAACTACTACTAGACTTAAAATAGTTCTGATTAAAGTCATTTTAACAACAAGAGAAAATATTTCATCAAAATCAATACCTTTCTTCGGTGCAAACCCCTTCACCACAAGTCTAGCTTTATACCTTTTTTTTCCTCCATATTCTTCCTTTAACCTATAAACCCATTTATTCTTGAATTTAGTTTTTCCTACAGGAAACCTGACTAAGTCCCAAGTCTGGTTATGCATTAAGGAGTCCATCTCTTCTTCCAGGGCTACCTCCCACTTCTTCCTGCTTTCAACCTGCATTGCTTCTTCATATTCGAGTTCAACAAAATCAGTCAACAATAAATAATATAATGAAGGAGAGTATCGTTCAGGGGGTATAATTATCCTGGTAGATCTTCTAACACCACTTTCAGGTGTTTAGGGTGCTTGTTGCTGTCGTGGTGGATGTTGTTGTTGTGGTTGTTGATTATTATTATTTTCAAGCACCTTTACTTTTTCAGTGATTTCATCAAGAACTACGTATTCCTTGTTTTCTTTTTCTTGTTTCTTTTCCTGCAACTAATTCTTATACAAGACCTTTTCATTTAATATTACATCTCTGCTCCTAATGATTTTGTGATTTTCGTAATCATATAAGCGATAACCAAAATCATTAACACCATATCCAATAAAGGTACATTTATTTGACTTTGCCTCAAGATTTGTTCTATTTTCTTTACCTTTTTACCTATCCATGCTTCCTATGGAACACCACCATCCAAGGAACTTGAAGGCCCTCTATTTATTAGATAAATAGTAGTATCTACAACATCTACCTAAAATTGTAAAGGCAATCCTACATGCAATCTCATGCACCTTGCATGCTCCATGATTGTTCTATTCATCCTTTCTGACACACCATTTTCTTGTGGTGTTCTTGGAACTGTCTTCTCTCTATGAATTCCATGATCTGAACAATACCTATCAAACTTTTTGCTGCAATATTCACCTCCATTATCTGATCTAAGACACTTCAATATCTTTCTTGTCTCAATCTCAACCAAAGCTTTCCATTTCTTGAAGGTATCAAATACATCAAATTTATTCTTAATACAATAAATCCAAGTTTTTCTAGTTGCATCATCAATAAAAGTAACATAATAATGAGAGCCACTGAGAGATGATACCTAAGAAGGTCCCCATACATTTGTATGCACAAGGTCTAAATTTTCACTCTTCTTTTCTTTCCCAACTCTAAGAAATCTAACTCTCTTCTATTTTCATAAATGCAATTCTCACAGAAGTCCAAATCAACATTCTTCAAACCAGTGTGGAAAAAGTTGGGAATAAATCCCGATTAAATCCCGATTTTTTGATTTCTTTGGCTGGCCGATTAAATCCCGATTTTTTGTTTTTTTTGGCTGGCCGTTTAATTTTGCCGACTTTTTCGAAAAACTCCCGACTTTAACGACTTTTTCAACTTTTGGACCCTTGCCGATTTAATCCCAACTTCGAATTTTTCCACATTGCTTCAAACTCAACAACAAATTTTTTGAGTGAAGAATCTTCATCCCCTTCTCACTCATGTGTTTGAGCCTATGATGCCATAATGCTGCATTTTCTCCTTTGGAAGTTAAAGCATTAACAGAGTTAGAAATTCCATTGCATAAATACAATGTACCAACCTTTTTGCCTTTTGCTATTTCCAGGGCTCCTTTGGTGACCTTCCAAGCTTTATCTGTGAAAGTTGTCACATAACCTTCACCGCCTAACTACCCTGTTGAAATCAGATTTTTCTTTAGATCTGGAACATGCCTTACCTCCTTTAGTAGCCATTGGTTTCCATTCTGCTGTTTTACAATAACCTTACCCATTCCAACAATTTTACAGGGTTTATCATCACCCAAACGGACTTGTCCAAATCTCCTTGAACGTAGTCATGAAAATATTTCTTATTAGGTGTGGCATGGAATGAGGCCCCTAAATCTACCACCCAGGAATCAGTAATATTTTTGAAATAAAGAATAAAAGAATATTTTAACACCTCACCTACCACATTTGCTTCATGACTGTTTTCTTGTTGTGCATCTCCTTCTTTTCCCTTCCAAGATCTACAGTCTTTCTTTAGGTTTCCTTTATTTCCGCATTTCCAGCATACTATCCCCGATCTGAACTTGGATCTGCCTTTCCTTGATTTATTGCGATATCCTGAGCTCCTTCCTCTTTCCATTTTTCTTCCCTTAGACTCTGCACTTAAAGCATTACCTGATGTCTCACCGGAGCTTTTCTCTCGCATTTCCTCACTAAGGATAACACCAACAACATCACTCAAACTTTAAAGTACTAGATCTAGAATTAGACTTACTAATGGCTACTACTAAACCATTCCAACTTTCTAGAAATGAGAACAAGAATAACAGAGCTCTAACTTCATCATCAAAGTTTACCCCTACAAAACTTAACTAACTTGTAACAGTATTGAAATCATTTAAATGGTCTGCAACAGATCCACCTTCCGACATCTTCATATTAAATAACTGTTTCATAAGAAATACCTTGTTTGAGGCTGAGGGTTTTTTATATAGTTTCGCCAATGCCTTAATCAAACCCTTTGTCGTTGTTTCCTTCGAAATGTTGAAGGTGATTGACACTGTGAGGCACACCCGTATTGTTCTGATTGCCTTTCTATCGAGAAGGTTCTGTTCTTCATCTATCATACCCGTCGACATCTTTGTTTTTCCGCCCAATGGTAGGTACAAATCTTTCTGATACAGATAATCCTCCATCTGCATCTTCCACAGCGAGAAGTTTTGGCTGTTAAATTTCTCGACCCTAAACTTACCATCTTCTGCCATTTCCCCCACTCGAACGAGGAACCCTTCTTTCCTGTGAGTTTATCAGCCAAATAGACCTTCAGCTCTGATACCAATTGTTAGAAAATTATATATTATAGAGAAATGGAACACATAGAATATTGCATAAATATAAACACAAAAAACACATAAAACCAGAGAGACACAGATATACATGGTTCACCCAGTTTGGGCTATGTCCACCCCTAAAAGCCAATCCTTCCATTCTAGTATCCAGCAAAATGAAGAGGCACAACCTACAACAGATCCGTTGTAATATCCTATGTTTTCTCTCACAATCTCACCTCTCCGTTTCTCGCTTAGAGAATACACATCTATTACACAAACTCAAATACAATGCCCTCATACAAAGAGAGGGGTTGCCTTCTAGGGAAAAAAACCCTAAACTAAACATAAGTTCTACCTTCAGATCATCTGCCTAATGAACGACCCAGATTGACTAGAAATTACTATACTTCTACAAGGCAATTTTACATCTATTTTTAGCTTCGAGGGCACTGCCCCTGAAACCCCCACTAGGGGACCGCTAGCCCCAGGACCCCCCAGCTGGGGGGGATTGGTCGTCTCCCCCGCACCCCCCCATGTGGAGGGGTGTACAAACTTCTTGGGGTATACATCCGGTTGAAACAAAGACCTCTAAATAATCATGCTCCACACCCAACATTCAGCTCCTTGATATACAACTTTGAGTCCGAGTAGAAAATGGCACTTTTCTATGGAGTGGTTTTCTTCAGAGACCGAGCAAATTTTAGTACAATTCAATGGACATTTGTTCCTAGGATGCCTCCTAGTGCAACTAGGACAAAAGATGGCTAAGGCTCTCTCTACCTCCTCTTGCTTCCTTTTGATGTTCATGGTGTCCAATTGTAAGGCAAGGGTTTGCAACATCTCACTTTTGAAATCTTCCAGCATATTTCCAATTTCACCCTTGATGGATGAATTCGAATATGATGTACTGGCCATATGTTGATTACCCCTACCTTTTCTCCTGGATGCCCTAGAATGGTTTCTAAAGACAATATTGATATCCTCATAGGGTAATTGGTAGATATCTCTTCCTGCTAACAAATGTAAGGTATTCAGAATATCTTCCCTTACTCCTCTGAGTAGGACCAAATTTAGTGACTCAAGGTCAAGTGTGCACCTGGCCCTTTTGTAACTTAGCCGAAATATTTCTTCATAGTCTTCTTCAGTATCCTTTGACCTACAATAGTCCTGATTTTTTTGTTAAAAGCCTGTTGCGTCTGAGCCCAAGTTGTGATGCTATCTCCAATTAAACCCATGAACCAGCTCAATGTTGCATCCTTGAGGGTAGATGGAAATAGTTTTAACTTTTTCTCATCATCTGTATAGTCATAGGTTCAACATATAACATCAAACTCAAATAGGAAAATGTCAGGGTCCTTTGTGGTCAGGCCATGGAAATGAGGTAGGGCAGAGGGGCTTATATTCTTCATCTTAGTGTCCCCGTTGGTTTCCCTGATGGGAAGGCACCCTCAACTCTCTCTATTACCTCTGTCATTTTAGTTTACAGCCATTGGTTCAGTAGGAATGGGTTCCTCTTCTTCTTCTTCTCATGTAGGTTCTTCAAATATGTTAGGTTGCTCACCTAAAGGTTCCTCCAGTTCACAGCCACCGAAGAAGAGAGAAGGTTGTTTGTTGGATGCAGTGGGGGTATTTGGCAAAACATTCCTTAAATTGTCTCTATCCCTATGAGGCAATAAAGGAAATGTTTTTGGGTTGGTTTTTGCAATTTTTTTTAAGATGAAAAGTAATTTTCAAAAACAAAATTGTTGCTTGAATGAAAATCACTAACAAAATGGAAAAGCTACTTGCTAAATTGAAATTATACTTGCATAATGGAAAGGCAGGCAGATAATGAAAAATGAAAGAAAGGAAGCTACTATATTACTTTTGCATAAATAAACTAACGGAAAAAAATTGAAGACAAGAAATAGAATAAAAGAAAGTAGTAATCACATTCTACTTAGACACCTCCCCGACAATGGTGCCAAACAGTGATGAGCACTAATATTGTAACAAGGATGCTGCAACTCCTAGGCTACCAACTTTACTTATCAACCCGAGATTTGTACAAACTTGGATGTGACAGTGCTATATGCACAAGTAAAAGTGAAGGTCCTCCCTGATGTCACTATTCATTTGGTGAGAGACCCCAGGGGTTCCAAGCCAGACTTCTATAGAGTCAGAAGAAGCTTGATTCCTTGATGGAAGAAGAGAAAATCTACTCTAAGGGAGCTACTCTACTATAGTAATGAAGACAACAACATGTAACGCTAAATCACACCATATCCTAATTAACCATTTAAATAGATATGCTAACCAACATTTCTAAATAAAACTAACGTAATGTGGCTATCTAAGCTACAGAAGTAAAGATCATCAAACCATACTAATGTGTAAGCAAGAGAACTTAAACTAAATCTATTTTCTTTTTTTGGTTTTTTGGCAAAATCAAGCATGCAAATTAATTGTTCTTATGGACGTGACAGGTGGATGGAACGTGGTTGAGGATGGCTAAAAGGTTCATGGAGTGGGTGGATGGTGTGGAAGGGTCCCAAGATTCTTTTTGTGACTTCCTAGATGTTCCCCATCAATTCAGCCTCAAAACAGGCTATTTC
Organism: Pinus taeda; assembly: GCA_000404065.3. Lineage (NCBI taxonomy): Eukaryota > Viridiplantae > Streptophyta > Pinopsida > Pinales > Pinaceae > Pinus > Pinus taeda. The sequence continues at coordinate 25,168 of APFE030579001.1, forward strand.
AAGAAAACCTACAAGATGTACCAAAAACGAATTACAGGAAACTTACAAGATATAGTAGAGAGATAATTGTGAGGTGTTGGAGGTGTTGGGAAGCTTGGAAAAGGTGTGTGATGAGTGGGATGGGGTTTTATAAGGTCTAGTAACACTCGTGAGTCAATATCCAAAATAAGAGATGGCTAGATTCACTCAATGTATCTAGGAGAATTTCAATGAAAAATGAAAAAAGAACTAGTGAGGGTGATGGTGGAACAAGAGATGGCTAAGGTGGATGAAGTGGAAGGTGGATACTAATGATGAAGTCTAGGTCTCCTCCTAAAGTACTTGTTGTGCTTAAAACATGTGTGTCTCCCAAGAACTATGCAACAAGATACATCTTCATAAACTAGAAAAGCATGAATCAATTGCTTATATTATGCATGAAGATAGTGCTGGAGGAAATGAGAGCATGAGTGGGATCTTATTGCAAAAATAGAGTAATGGAAAAATATGACAATGAAATGAACCAAAAATTGAATCAAGACAACAAACTCCAAAGCTCATGCAAGAACTAGAAATTTGTGTTTTTGGGGTTGCTGAAGGGTCTCTTCCTCAAGTCATGGCCCCAGAGGGAGGAAGTGCAGACAAGACACCTATTGACGACCTTATGGTGATCCTTCTCCTTGATAACTTACTAATTGAAAGAAGGCACAAATGGAAGCAAACTAACATACAACAAATCTAATCTACACTGTTGTAATGGAAATGTAGCTACTTAAGCAAATGAACAATTAAACTATGGACCTATGCTAGCATACATGTACAATATAGAGGAGCCTTGGCTACTAGGGTTGGGCCCTTGTTACTGGGAGTAGTGTCCACTTGGATGCTACTATTCCCACTAAGATTGGTGGCTATCTTAGAAACAAAAAAGTAAAGTATACTTTCGCTTTCCTTTATGAAAATACATAGGAGTGGAACAAAAGAGACCAACCTTAGTCTTGCGCTCGATTTCCTCTCCTTCCTAATAGAGCCTTGCCACTTCTGCTTTTTCTGCCCAGCTTCAAAGATCACTTGTGGAATCACAGAAACATACTACTAACGAAGAACAAAGATCTATATTCATAAATAACGCAGGACCAGATGTGTGTTAACCATACAAATGCATATATAATGAAACATACAAGAATATGGAGGAAAACTTGAGTAGCTTTATTAAGATGAAAAGTAGCAAGAGGATTACAACCATATGTTCTGACCCAGCATCATCCTCCAGCAAGAAGGCCCTTCTTTACCTGAAGTAAAGCTTAGATCACCCAACACTATGAAATTACACCAGAAAACCAACAACACTTCCCTATAAGATACAAAATTCCAGCCTCTAGATCTCTGTGATGTGGGATCCATATATAGATGATTACAGGGAGGTGAGTCATCTTTTGGGGTCTTGATTAGTGTACTCTCTCTGATAGTTCCTGCTTCCACTTGGAGAATGATGATCTCTTACTCATCCCTGGTCGAAAACAACGAGGCAAGTGTCAGAGGGGAAGCTTCTGGAAGATTCCATGATATTCCACCTCACATTTTGTCCCTGCCATTTGTCCATTCCCGACCATCGCACCCTACAGAGGAGAAATTCAGTATGCATTGCACCTTGTACACTGGGAAGGTGATATGCATCGCACCCTCTACACTGGGCTTTCAGTATGGTCTAGTTTTGACCATTTATGAGCAGTTTTCAGTGGAGAACTTCTGGGAGATGATGTAATCAACTGACCTTGTTCCTTTAGGTAGTGAAGCAACACTGTTAGGGAATTAGGAGCCCTCAGTTTATGGAAATTTATGATTGGGGTTGAAGTGCCCAAAAATGTCTATAACAGTTGCCCCCTAAAGCATGAGGTCGTTAATCTTTCTGATGTCAGGTGAAAT
>APFE030579001.1:47999-78437 GCA_000404065.3 Pinus taeda
GGTTTGGTCCATTATTTTATAGCTTTGATTTTATTAGGGTCCACATTTATGCCTTCATGGGATATAATTTGTCCAAGGTATTCTACCTCCTCCTTTCCCAAGGTGCATTTGGATTTTTTTGCATAAAATTGATGTTCTTTAAGTAGTGTAAGAACTTTGTCCAGATGTTGCAAGTGCTCTTGATTTTCTTCATCTTCTTGTAGTAGTTGTGCGGGTGTATAATTCATCTTTTTACACATAAGTTTCAACAATGTTAAGGTCTCTTTGTGATCCACCTCTGATTGGACACGTTGATGCTCCATCTTTATTTCTATTCTATTTGTCATATCTTGAAGACTTTTGTTATTGTAAGCATGCCCCTTAAGCTTGATATGGAAATCATCTAATTTTTTATTGACCTCAATGTTATTGTTATTCATCTTATGCTCCGCTTCAACCAATTTTTTTAGAAATCAGCCATTGTCATTGTCGACATTGAGCGAGTTTGTGGGGGTGTGTATTTATCTGCCAGCTTTTAAAATTTTACATTAACTTAAATTAAAAAATTAATTAATTAGATTGACGTTAATAAATATAATATAGTATATATATATATATATATATATAATATATATAGATAATATATATATAGATATATATATATGATATATATATATATATATATATTATATATATATAATATATATAATATAAATTAATGATATATAACATTAATGAATATAAAGTATAGTATTATATATAATATATATATTTATATATTACTATCCCGAATAGTCACATATGACTGATGGGAACCTTTGACTATTCAAAAAACTATCAAATATCGCTGCAGGCTACGGATTTTGACAGCACAATGAATTGAGACTCATAGAATAGGTGGCTATTTGGTGAAGTTTGATTGGTGGACAACAATTTACGGAATGACGGGTAGAACGAGGGAACGAGTACAGTGGTTGAGGCAGGAAGGTTTGTTGTCCTACGTGGCAAGGAAAATGAGCAGTGGAGATGAAATTCGAATGAAGTGGTGGAATTGGAACAAGGAACAAGGGGGCAGTGGTCGGGGACTTTCAGTGAGAGTAGTGTGGGTAGGAAAAAAAATGCGGCGGAAAGATGGATGAATGTGGAACAATGATTTTGGATCACGATAGCAAAGATGAGTAGATAGAGGGTGACGAAGAATAGCGGAACATGAACTGTATAGCTCTAGACCAAGAACGAACTGCTTTGGCCAATGAAGTGAAAACTTCTTGGTATGCAGAGAAAAAAAAAAAAAAATTATATAATATATCTATATATATATATATATATATATATAATATATATTAATATATATATATAAATATATATATCAGAATAAATAGATATAGATATATATAATATATATATATATATTAAATATATAATATAAATATATAATAGATATATATATATATATAATATATATAGGTGTGTGTGTGTCTGTATGCGTGTATTAATGATTAATTGACTAAAGATGATTGTTTACAGTGGGGGTTCCTGGCTTATATACTACCATGGGAACCCTTTGGGGAAAGGGCATGATCTTATGATCGTGCCCTTTTGTCTAATTAACCTAAAATTAAATACTAACTAATTTTTTACATAACATGCACAAAGGAAAGTAAGATAACTCTGCAGTGGCAAGGGTGTGACCGTTGTAGTGAGTCAAGGAAGGTGCATGAGAGGTTCCTAACATAGGTGGGTTGAGATGAGTGTGCTCCTTGGCAACCTGTAACTGTACTCAGGTGGGAAGGGAACACATGAGAAAACATGCATCACAAGCCAGAAAGCAGGTTAGTCCAGCAATCTAAAGTGATGGTTAAACCAACAGAACATATGCAACAAGATTCATATAATAGCATACAAAAGTGTTCATACACAACTACATAAGTTAAACGACTTACATTGCTACAACAACCGAAAGAGTCCAACTACAATAACAACATATGCATGAAAACGTGTTGGATCTTATTATATAAAGAAGTGTAAGTTCCAATCATACAATACAACCATGTAAACCTACTAGCCCCAACAATGGAACATTACATCCACACTCGCCTACTCCTCAAAAGGGATGAACTAGCTCCATGTAGTGGAGAAGCCAAGGCATGTTACAATATTGTTCAAGGTTTTTCCAAGATAGTCTTATCAGAAGCTTGGCTGAAAAAAAGTCCTTATAATGAGTTATGAGGGACTACTTATAGCAAAGGGTGGGGTGACCCTTGGAATTCCCCTTTGTGACAATTCATCTACCCTCATGACTCTTCATCTACTCTATGACTGTTACATCCAGCTATTGACACTTGACTTACACTTGAAATGACATTACATTACAATGCACATGTACTCATGTGAGATAACATGGATTGATAAAGCCATGCAAGGCATCATTAACACTTGGTCCATTGTGATGAGACCAAATCTTTGGCATGCTTGTGATGGTGAAGGTGGTGAGCTGATGTCAAGCTTGGTTGTCCGTGATGGTGTGCATGTACCCCATGGTGACATCTTGTTGAAGCGAACTATTGTCTCTGTTGCAACAGGAGCATTGGTTTGGCTCCTTCATCCAGCTCATCTGCTAACATGTGCATAGTCTTCCCGGGTGCAGCTAAACGACAACACACCGATGCATAGTGTCCATGCTGATATTCAAGTGTGTGCTTGTGGTCATGTGCATCAACTTGCCGAAGTACTTGCTTCTTGTCTTCGCCTTGGTGAGTGTGTTGAATGGGTTGGATTGCATGCATGCGCATAATGACGTTCATGCTACTGAGTCCCTTACATGTGATCAACAACACTACTCACCATGTCTACTCCGTACCAGCTATTGGGATGGATCTTTAAATTGTATGGGCATAGATTCATCCATGAGTGTATGTTGTCCCCACTGCTATTCCTTTTCCTGCTGCAACTTATTCATTTGTTTGTGTAACTTCATGTTCTTCCTTGAGTTGTTGCTTCAACACATGCAATTCCTTCTTTGTTCCATTATCTGTTTTCGTGAGATCTTCATGTCATGCCATCACCTCATAGACTGAGTCTCTAGAGTTCCTTTATGAGTGGATCTACTTGATCTTGCAACTTTGTTCCACCTTTGTGTTGTCAACAACCTTCCTCTTGCATTTGCTGCATTCGTTGCATTCGTGGTGTTTGTTGCATTCGCTGCATTAGTTACTTTCATTGCAGTCGCTGCATTCATTGTATTCATTGTGTTCGGTATGTTGCCTTCAGCTGTTGTTCATGATGTTTCTTTCTATGATATCTTGATGTTCTTGTATATGAACAACTTGATATCTTCATTAGTAGGCAAGCTTATAGACATTTGATCGATTGCATCTCCAGGTGTGCTCTAAACCGTTTCTTCGACTCTGCCCTCTTGGAAACCATTGTATATGTACTACTAAGAGATAGATGAACACCTGCAATACTTGGAGACAAGGAAACACTCATGGAAATCAATCTATTAGTCGAAAAGTAAAATGAACTTGAAAACTGATTTTCAACATACATGTGTGACTGATCATGAAGGTTGTGCAATTTCGGCCAGAAGGTCTGGAGACTGATTGCCAAAACTGCTAAAGGCATAGTCTAGGCTACTGGGAGACTGGCTTACTGTTAGAACTATGCAATGCACAATCTAATCTAGCTATTGACTATTGGAACTACACAATGCACAATCTAAGCTAGTGATGGCTACAGGCTTAGTGACTACATTGCATAATTTTCTGGGCCAGGAGTCACTGTCCCTCATAAATGCGCAAAATAGTCATGGAGGACAGTGCCTGGGAAGAAATGCACATTTCTAGAGAGGAAAATAGAGCCTTCCTTCCCCATATTGCGCAATTTTCTCTCAATGCAAACATATCCCGGACCAAGTTTGGTCTGACTCGTTGACGGGCAACTGAAAGAAAATATGGCAGTCGATTCATGGTGACATTTAGTGAAAGTAGAAGTGGTTGACAATGCATGAAAAACATGAATGAAATATTCAATGAACAGATCAACATGCATATCGGTGAGGTGAATTACTCAATAAGCGAATGTTTGTGAAAAACAATTTCATTCATGCGACAATAATGAGATAGCAACGAAGACTAAAAACAGTGCTAGGACAAGCTAGTATGTATCAATATGACAAAAAGCATTCACTAAAATCAAGCAGACAATACTCACATAAGAGAATACACAAAAAATGACAGAAATGCAGCACAAGGCATGGAAGGAGAGTTTACCCCAAGACAATCGAGGAAATGAGCCGACAACTCATAGATGTGATGTGGGATGGCAGAGCTGCAAGGTTGATGTGTGGAACGAGCTCTGCAACATCGAGTTGAGGAGTCTTGATAACATCGAGGTTGTGATAGGGATGCCACAAATCTAGGGAAAACGACACTTGGTGGGAGGTTTCTAAAGTTATCCTTGCATGTAACCTCCACTTGCTAAACATAGATCCTTGAAACAAGGGATGCCTTTGCATGTTGCCTTGGGAGAAGAAGCCCATGCATGCAAGTTTGTTTTGCTCAATCCCGGAGGGAACCAGTCAACTCACTTGCACATGCAAGAGGTTGTTTGACTGCTTGAAGGAAATGTGCATTTTTGGCTTTGAGTTGGGCTAACTACCTAGGAGGTTTGCGCAATTTCAAGGCAAAGCAGCTAACTGCTACCCAGATTTGCACAAATTCTAGGCTGAGAAGCCCTATTGGGAAAATTGTGCAATTCCTGCTAGGAGTGTTGACTGGCAGAATTGCACAATCTTGGAGCCCAGTAGGCTATCAGACAAGATTGGGTAATTTTTGGAGGAAAGGTTGGTTGCCCCCAAGAAAGGTGCAATTTTCTTAAGGAAGTTGCTAATCCTATAGTTGGACTAAGTCTGAGTGAACAGCCTATGAGGGGAATGGATCAAGCTATGATCCCTAGGATTTCTTTGTGCAAGAAAAACACTAAATCTTGAGTACTTGACGAAGCAAGACAAGCTGTTGTGAAAAGTTGGAAGGGAGGCTCCAAAATGAAGCTAAGGAAAAATTTTTAAGGGTGGTTATAGCGGATACAACACTTGGCGACACACTGGTAGAACTCCAGCTCTCTTAATGGACCTTGTTTATGAAAAGAAAGTCTAACACCTTCGGATGTATTGTTCATCTCTCAGTTCATCTTGGCTTCACACTAGCTTGATTATAGGATGCAGCATCTGCCAAGCTCTTAGTTGATTGACACACATTCCAAGCCAAGGCAACATAGTTGTTTCGATTGGGGTCGAGGGGTATATTGGTGCACAAATAGTATAGTCATCAGAGTCTTAGTTTCATCTCTGGTGTTGCTCCCTTGCCTATAGGCCTAGACAGTACCCTGACGGAGTCACATAGGAACACAAGCATGGCTCCGCTGCAAGTGAGGCTAGTCAATACCCCAACGGATTTACTTGCATCACCTCTCTATGCAGGAAGCCTTTTTCTTCTTTCTTCTTTTTCCTTATTCATTTTTCATTTTTTCAAACTTTTTTCACTTTTTCCATTTTTCTAACTATGCATAGCACTTATTCATTTGAGAGGCAGAAGAGGGATCCCAACTTATTAAGAGAAGAAGAGGTTGTTCCAGCAGAGAAGTAGTTTGTTACACCTCTAACATGCCTGTTAAGGTTTCCCCCCTCACCTTACTTTACTTGACTCAGCTGACAAGGGTTAAGCCAAAAACAATTGACTAGAGTAGGTGACACTAGTTAGCATGCAAGCATTGTTTTTTCACCAAGGTTCACTTTGAACAGTATGTATTTTCCATCGACGTATCATGGATTGAAAGTAACAGGTTCTTCATACAGAGGTAGGATGGCAGATAACCAAATAGTGATAGCAACACAAGGCCTCTTATACTTTACCCAGCTTGTTTCAAGAGTCATACATGGTTTCATTTGAAACTATCCTACGAAACAAAACAAGAAAACTAACAAAAGAGAAAGCAAAGAAAGAGTAAAAGAAAAAGTGAATGAAAAACAAGTAAGAAAATTAGCAACCAAACAAACAAACAAACAAAGAAAACAAGAAAGCAAGCAAACAACTCAAAAGAAAACACTACTCCTACTCCTAAGCTAATAGTGCATGGGTCATCTCATGTGAATTGATGTTTCCAATGCAGCCACTGGTGCATTGTTTTACCCATGTTGGTGAAGGCATGGTAAATTGCAAACAAAATAGTTGTGCGAACCAACAAACAAAAAAGATGTAATAGTGAAGACAAACACACTCTAAGCTTACAAGTGACCATAGAACAAAGACAATCGAAAGTGCATGACATGTATTCTATGGTGCTTCCATGATTTTGTGCTACACCACATGAAAATGTTGAGTGTGTGCATTCTCTTGACCATGACATGCAAGAAAATGTGAGAAAGATAGACCACTTGTGTTGTGCATGTGTGCTTGCTATGTAAGATTCCTCCAACGCGTAAGTGATGGGATCGTGTAGTTCGAGTGGAGGAAGTGAAATATAGGTGTTTGGTTGATCTTCAATGCAAAGTAGAGAGTGATGAGGAGCCTTGAGTGTTTAAACAATTTCCTCACTAAAAATGAAAACAACCTCAAGACAGCGAGGGCCTGACATAACCATCAACTCGGGCTAAAATGCGTTGACAGTTTAGGGGGTTTCAACCTCATTGACAGATAGATCATCATGGACTAGTCTCTTGGATATATTAACAATAGTTGAATCAACATCATGATTAGATGAGGAAGTGAATAGATCATGACAACCAAGATCAGAAAATTCAAGATGTTCATCAACATCCTCATGATTTGATGAATCAGGCAGAGGGGTAGATGGGAAGCAAGGATATTCACCCTCTGTGTTTTCAAGAAAGATAGATGACCAATTGGGTGGATTTTTTGAGGAATATGTGTCCTCTTCACACTGTAATGACAATCTTACATCCGAGGTATCTTGTGAATAATCAGAAGTAGAAGCATCTAGAAATGAGTTTTCACAGGGGCAATCAGCAGTGGCAGAATCACAAGGGATGATAGGATGAAGCAAATGAGGCGTGGTTGGAAGGGAGTCATCCTTCACCGTGGGATTTTCTTTAGATTCCTACACACACTCATTATGAGTGATGGTTCATTTTGGATGCATAACACCAACTCTGTTGATAGCTTGATCCTCTTTCACAATAGGTGAGGAGTCTGGAATGGAAGAACACAAGATTGTATAATCCAAAGGATCAACAGAACGCAAGGACGCAGGTCAAGGGAGTGATTCCACGTGAAAACCAATTGGCTTGCAATCCAAATCCATGAAAGCTCAAGAGCAGGTTGGGTGAGAGCATGTGACAGTTCAACAGAGTCATGTGCATGATCTCCCACATCGCTCCACGGTGGTGGAGTTGTTTGATGAGGTGAAGGCGAACAGTCACTCGTGAAAGAAACTGTGCATGCCCGTGATTGTGCAACTCCATAACTAAAGTGTGCAGAGTAGGGTTCGGATACGTGCAGAAGATACTCAAATCCTCTATCAAGAAATTCCCAATCAATATCATCTTCCAAGAAACGGTGTGCAAGATTACAAAATCCTGTGTGAAATTGTTCAACAGATTCATTGGGTGCTTTTTTTAATTCCATAATTTCTTTTTTAATTGCTTTATATTTAAAGTGATTGAAAGCACAATCTATCTCTATGACCAGATGAGAAAGAGAATGAATAGATTTTTTGGGCAGCGTGGCACACCAGTGCATTGGGTGCCCTCGAAGCGTGTAGATGAATAGCGTGCAACTCATGTATTCTTCAAAGAATCCATGTCTTTTGCATGATCCTACAACACTAACCACATGCCTTACCAAGGCTACGTAGCCTACACCATCAAATGTTTTATGAGACAAGTTATCCGAGAGCTTTTTTAGGATGATGAAGTCATTTCCATAAGACATACATTCTATAAGAGCAGCTCAGTAGTGAATCATGATAGATGTGTAGAGATTAAAAATAGATGTGAGGACTCATCTTGTCATTTGGCCTTCCTTCTAGCACCAAAAATGTTAAAGGTGCTAGACTTGCCAACATGTAAGGGGATCTCCCTGGTAAGAAGTCCCAATTAGACCTCAAAACATTTGGCATAGGAGTCCCAGTAGTGGGTCGTAAAGCAATTCTTTGACTGTGATTTTGCACTGAGGTAGGTAACATAACTCTATCAATGGCAAGGGTGTGACCACTGTAGTGAGTTAAGGAAGGTGCATGAAAGGTTCCTAACACAGGTGGGTTGAGATGAGTGTGCCCCTTGGAAACCTATAAATGTACTCAACTAGGAAGGGAACACACAAGCAAAGATGCATCACAAGCTGGAAAGTAGGTCAATCCAACAATCCAAAGTGATGGTTAAATCAAAACACATCTACAACAAGATTCATATAATTTCATACAGAAGTGTTCATACACAACTACGTAAGTTAAATGACATAGATTGCTACAGCAACCAGAAGAGTCCAACTACAATAACAACATATGCATTAAAATGTGCTCGCTCTTATTATAGAAATAAGTGTAAGTTCCAAACATATAATACGTCCATGTAAACCTGCTAGACCCAATAGTGGAAGGTTACAGCCACATCTGCCTGCTCCTCCAAGGAGATGAACTAGCTTCGTGCAGTCGAGAAGCCAAGGCACGTTACAATACTATCCAAGCTTTTTCCAGGATAGTCTTATTAGAAGCTTGGATGACCAAAATCCCTTACAATGAGTTATGAGGGAATATTTATAGAAAAGGGTGGGGTGACCCTTGACATTCCCCTTTGTGACAGTTCATCTACCCTCATGCCTCTTCATCTACTCTATGACTATTACATCCAACTATTGACACTTGACTTACACTTGACATGTCGTTACATTACAATGCACATGTACTCATGTGAGACAACATGGATTGAGAAATCCATGCAAGACATCACTGACACTTGGTCTATTGTGATGAGACCAACTCTTTGGCATGCTTGTGATGGTGAAGGTGGTGAGCTGAAGTCAAGCTTGGTAATCTATGATGGTATGCATGCACCCCATGGTGACATCTTGCTGAAGAAAACTCTTACCTCTGTTGCAATAGGTGCATTGGTTCGGCTCCTTCATCCAACTCATCTACTAACATGCGCATGTTCTTCTTCAGTACGACTTAATCAGCAACATGTTGATGCATAATGTTCGTGCTGATCTTAAAGTGTATGCTGGTGGTCATGCGCATCAACTTGCCAAATTACAAGTTCAGCTCTAGTTGGACTTGCTTCTTGTCTTCACCTTGGTGAGTGTGTTGAATGGGTTTGATTGCATGCGTGTGCATAATGACATGCATGTTGTTGAATCCCTTGCATGTGATCGACAACACTACTCACCATGTCTGCTCCATGCCAGCTATTAGGATGGATCTTTAACTTGTATGAGTGCAGTGTCATCCGTGAGTGCATGTTGTGCCCACTATTGTTCCTATTCCTGCTGCAACTCATTCATCTGCCTGTGCAACTTCATGTTCTTCCTCGAGTTGCTGCTCCAGCACATGCAATTCCTTCTTTGTTCCATTATCTGTCTTCGTGTGATCTTCATGTCACGTCGTTACCTCATAGCCTGAGTCTCCAAAGTTTCTTTATCAATGGATCCATTTGATCTTGCAACTTTGTTCCACCTCTATGTTGTCAACAACCTTCCTCTTGCATTCACTGTGTTCCTTGTGTTTGTTGCATTCGCTGCATTCACTAAATTCATTATGTTCACTGCATTCACTTCATTCGTTGTATTCATTGCATTTAGTATGTTGCCTTCAGTTGTTGTTCATGATGCTTGTCGTTGTGATATCTTGATGTTCCTGTCTACGAACAACTTGATATCTTCGTGAGTAGGCAAGCTCATAGACATTTGATTGTTTGCATCTTGAGGTGTGGTCTAAATGGTGTCTTCGACTCTGCCCTCTTGGAAACCATTGTACCTGTACTGCTGAGAGGCAAATGAACACCTACAATACTTAGAGACAAGGCAACACTCATGGAAAGCAATCTATCAGTAGAAAACCAACATGAACTTGAGAACTAAATTTCAACTTACCTATGTGATTGATCATAAAGGTTGTGCAATTTCGGCTAGGAGGTCAGTAGACGCCCTGAAAAAATTGCGAAAGGCACAGTCTAGGCTGCTGGGAGACTAGCTGACTGCTAGAACTACACAATGCATAGTCTAGTCTGGTTGTTGACTACTGGAACTGTGTAATGCACAATCTCAGCTGGCAATGGCTCCAGGCTTAGTGACTGCATTACGCAATTTTCTAGGCCAACAGTCAGTGTCCCTCATAAACATGCAAACAATCCTGGAGGATAGTTACTAGGCAGAAATGCGCATTTCTAGAGAGGAAGACAGAGCCTTCCTTCCCCAGATTGTGCAATGTTGTCGCATTGTAGGCAGAGTCTGGACCAAGGTCGATCTGACTCATCAACATGAAATTGAAAGAAAATATGACAGTGGATGCATGACGACACTTATTGAAAGTAGAAGTGATTTACAGTGCTTGCAAACATGAATGAAAGATTCATATAATAGATCAACATGCATGTGGGTGAGGCTAGTCATTAAATCGGTGATCATTTGTGAGAAATAGTTTCATGCATGCGACAATAGTGAGATAGCAATGAAGACTAAAACACTACTAGGACAAGCTAGTATCTATCAAAACAATATCAAGTGTTCACTAAAATCAAGCAGACAATACTCACACAAGAGAAAACAAAAAAATCGATAGAAATTCAACACAAGGCATGGAGAGAAAGCTTAGCCCAAGACAACTGAGTTGAATGAGCTGGCAGCTCCTAGATGTGATGTGGGATGGCAGATATGCAAGTTGTATGTGATGAATGAGCTCTGCAGCATCTGGTTGATGAGTTTTGATAACATCGAGGTTGTGACATGTATGCCACAAATCTAGGGAAAGAGACACTTGGTGGGAGGTTTCTGAAATCATCCTTGCATGTAACCTCCACTTGCTAAACATAGGTCACTGAAACAAGGGATGCCTTTGCATGCTACCTTGGGAGAAGCAACCCATGCATGCAAGTCAGTTTTTCTCAGTCCCGGACGAAACTAGTCAACTCAGCAGCACATGCAAGAGGTTGTTTGATTTCTTGAAGAAAATGTCCATTTCTGGCTGGTAGCTAGGCTAAATACCGAGGAGATTTGTGCAATTTATGGGCAGAGCAGCTGACTGCTGCCAAGATTTGCACAAATTTTGGGTTGAGAAGCCTTGCTTGGGAAAATTACGCAACTCCTACTTAGAGTGATTACTGGAAAAATTGCGCTATATTGGATCCTAATAGGCTATCAGATAGGATTGCACAATTTCTAGAGGGAAGGCTAGTTACCCTCCATAAATACACAATTTTGTTGGGGAAGTTACTCAAACTGCAGCTAGACTAAGTCTAGGTGAACAACCTGTGAGGGGAATGGATCAAGATGTAATACCTAGGTTGTATTTGTGCAAGAAAAACACTGAAGCTTGAGTACTTGACGAAGCAAGACAAGCTGTTGTGAAAATTTGGAAGGGAGGCTCCAAAACGAAGCTAAGGAAAAATTTTGGAGGGTGGTTGTAGCTGCTACAACACATCCTCACATGGAGTTTGTTTTAGGTGGTTCTTTTTTGGGGGTAAAATTTCAAGAAGATTATAGATCTATGATTATTTTTAATTAATTCTACATAAAAGAACAAAAATGTAAAGAGAAAATAGTCGCGTGAGAGCGCAGAAGAAAAACAAACTGGTCGATATTCATTGGTCATAACTCCCTCATATGGAGTCTATTCTCAATGATTTTTTTTGGGGTAAACTTCTAAGGGGAATCCATATTTTTAGTTATTTGTATTGAATTCTGTGTGGAAAATAAGAAAATTGATAAGATGTTTGCGACCTATTATTCTCTCATTAAAAAATATAAACAAAATCTTTAGATCTAAGAATACTTCATATCTGAAGAAAGTAAAACCAATGGAGACCAAAATGAATCCAGAAAACCACAGAGAACTCAATGGGAATCATAGAAAACAAAAAAACATAAAGAAGAAGAGGAAATCTAAAAATGAAGAGGGAAAAGCACAAAAGCTCTCATTCAAAAGCACCAATTCTGTTGCAATCAAATTTACATGTAAGTAGCTATTTCTTCGTGATCTCATACCATATTGAGATCAATAGACAAAAAAAGAGAATGGCTAAGACAATCTAATAACAATCCCCAATCCATATGGCCATGCATGCAGGTTTGATGCAATTCTAATGCTACAATGTATGAGCAAGTACATTGTCTCCTCGCAAGTTGGTGAAGGGTTTTGGTGTTGATGCAGAATCCTTTCCCTCCAATCAAGTGATCTCTTGCATCCACTCTCGATCCAAAGTCTGCACACAAACACAACGAAACAGAGATGACAAGTGATCTTCTGTAAAAGATCATCAACTCAAAACATCTAGAAATCACATATATAAATTACTGCAAAATTGATATAAAGGGAAGGAATATAGATTTTTATTAACCATATAAGTGAAAGGACATCAATATAACTTCCAAAAAATCATGTCCTCTCTTCAAGCTTGTAATATGGTCTCCTCTCCCAATACAACAGGGCTCTTTCCCTATAGTGTTGATACTTGATCTAACCCCCTTTCCTCTTGGTGAGATTATATAGGCTTATTATATCCTTTGGGAGAATGTATCTAGACACCTAGGAGATTGCAAATTTAGGAAACTTATACAATAATGAACCCCTAGCCAAATCATACACAAGTGGTTCAAGTTGATATCCATGGGAATGAAAAACTCTAGAAACCTTTTTCACAATTATGAGCTTTTTATCAATTATCTCAATTATGAAATAAATATTATCTCATAATTAAAATATTTTGGAAAAATAATTATGAGAAATTTCTCAATTATGTAATATCACTCTTTTAGCGTGGGATAAATCTCACATAAGTAAAAGAAAAGGTGAAAGGGTATGCATTATAGACAACAACTAAGGTGAGTTGAACATTGGTTTCTCTCACTATAATGGAGTGGAAAATAGGTTTATATCATCTATGATACTTGACAATCATCAGTAACAAAGTTTCATAGTGTTAGACATTGCCATAATATCATGATCAATCATGACATAGTCATCCACTTCATGTTCGACACATTGACCATCAAACATTTCCGATGTGGTTTTTCCTGTTATCACCCTATAATTGAACCTATAGGTCAAGAAAACATTTACAAGGGTAACCATGAACCTCTTTTGGTTAGAAATTGACCTTTTCCAACTAGAGGGGGATCCCTCACTTGAAATAATTTCAAAATGTAAAAAGAATAAGGCTTAAGGACATAAAACATAGGCTAGATCTATAAAGTAAAAATAGGATTCAATAATGATGGTTGAAAAACTTAAGAGGGAGGGCCACTAGGCATGGAATCATGATTCATACCTTTACAATCAATTATCAGAGCTTAAATGAGGCATTCATGGAAACAGAGGCAAGCCAGACATGACTTCAAGTTATTACATTTGTCATAGTATAGTGGTAGAAATATCCTTTCATTACATTAAAAGAACCAAATTGTGAGTGAGTTGTGTACATAACTTGGGACTACAAAAAAATATATTCAATCACATGAAACAAAGCATGAAATGAATTCTGAAAAATATATACTTTGATAAAATATCAAGAAGAAGAACAAATTACCATAAATGATCTCCTAGCCAAGGGTGAACTCCATCATAGTTTTAGAAAAGAAATACAATCATTCAGAACACCAACAAATATGAATTCTGAAAATTTTTTATATCCAATTTATAGGTGAAGATCTAACATTTAAGATAATGAAATACACATAAGAGAGGAAACACGGACCTTGAAAATCATACCACAAGAATCTATGGTAAAGTGTCAAATACTTTGCACTAATAATTTTATTTCAGAAAATAAAACACATATACAAGCCTCTTTTCTCCCAAATAAAACCCTTATTCCATATCTCGTTCTGTTTAAACACGAGTAGGAAAAATAGAAAATAAAAATCTGGAGACAATGTATCTTTTATATCCTAAGAAGATGAAAAAAAACTTGAATTAGAAACATCATGTCTTAATGCTACGATAAAAAGTCAACAACATCAATTTTAGAAAATAAACCTTATCTACCACCTTATCTAGTTATTCATCCATATCCTGATCATTGGCATATATCCTGATTACTAGAATAACTATAGAAAGGTCCAAAAATAACTTAAATACAAAACAACCTGAGTGATGACTTGCACAATAGTTGTGCAATAGAATTCTGGTTCATCATAGTCATAGGTCGTACCAAATGAAACCAAGCTGAAGGGTATAACGAAAATGTTTTTATGTTGGAGTAGGACCCACTAGATTCTTTCCTCCATGTGTGTAGACCTTAGAAACACATCGTCACCACTTGCGCAACAAAATTCAAATTATGAATTTGCTTGTGATTTCCCACTCCAAAAATATTGCAATATCTAGTAATTGATTTCACATACCTTATAACTCCTAACATGCATAAAAAATCCAAAAACATTCACAATTTTCATAAAAAAAATATCACCTCTTGTGATTGAAAAATGAGCCCTTAGCTACACATATCTTAACTCTCAGCAAAATGGAACATAATATATGATAAAAAATGAGTAAATTCAGTGAATATACCAAATCTACCTCCTCCTCTTCTTGTTGGATGATGGTTTGGTCTCTTTGTTGGAGGTTGTTTTAACTTCTTTCGTTGGTTGTACTACTGTGGGCACACTGCTAGGTGATTGTTTGATCTTCTTGAGTTTCTTCCTAGATCTTTCCATCTTCTATTGCATTAGCCTTAATATTCTCCTCAAAATTATATTTCTTATGTAATAGTTCTTAAGTTATCTGTGTAGGGGAAGAGTCCATTTTACTAATACTTTGGCTTTTTCAATTGCATCAAAATTTTCTACAACCTAAACATCAACTTCCAAGATGGTATCCTTGATGGCCCTCTTGTAGATTTCAATATTCTTTGTTATCTGATAAAATTTCCTTTTACATACATCAATCTCCTCAAATAGCCTTTTATACTCCTTCCATTCATCAACCTCTGGATTCTCTATTATTTGAAAGGTCTCTTTCATCTGTTATTTCCATTTAGTTGTTGACCTTGTCATAGGCTTCCATAGCTCCACACTGGGTTCTCTTACCTCCTCTACATCAATCACATGTTTTCCTTTATCCTAGGTTCTAGGCCTAGGAGGCCTCCTAGATAACTAACTTTCTTTATGCTGTGTTGCATCTTCTACTATGTGTATGATCTCTCACTTCTCCTTTTGAAAATAGGTCATGGTAAGATGAGCCCTAGAAAGCTTATCCTGCAACTTTGTAATTTCAAGGTCTTTGTCCTCCATTTGAACATCGTATTCATCCCCCGTAACCTATTGTGGAATATCCTCTAAAACATAAATTTTATTTTTAGAAGTTGGCTCCTTAATCAACTGCTTTGTAGAAAATGTAGTCCTCAATCTAATCTTCGACCTATGTAGAAATTGTACTTCTTCTTGTGCCACTTGGATCTTACCTTTCCATTTACTAATTGCTCTCTTATCCCTCAATGATTCCTTCACTCCCTCTTCAACCTTAGGTTATTCTTCATGTGCTTACATTGAAGAAATTTCTACATGAGCCAACAGACCTGAAGTTGACAAGAAACCATCCCAAGACATCTTCCTTTTCTATAACTAATGCAAAACGACTAGATTGATCAGTACAAAGTGGTATAAGCTAGGCAAGTTTTATCTCCCTTGGACTGAACCATTTCTACCATCTTGCCCAAGATTTTGAATTGTTAATAGGGTAATTTCAAGCTCTTGTTAATAGCGAAGTGCATAAGAAACCTAATACGATACTGGTACACCTTACTGAAGTGACCTTCACATGTAAAATACCTATGTACTACCTTCAACAATTGATTTTACTAGCTTAATAGGTAACATCTTGGAAATGTGGTGTCATATTTGTTTTTGTATTAACGTTTTGTAAACCCTTTAAAATAAGAGAAATCTAACTCCTTGCCTTTGAACCAACTCTCACCCTATAAAGGAATCTTTGTAGCTTGAGAAATAGTTTCTTCATACACTGTAAACTCTTGATCAACAATTTTGACCATCTTACCTTTAAAGTTTAGGGCAAACATGCTAGCAATTTGGAAATGATGGCCATGTGTTTTAAATTTCTTACAAAAGGATATGCACCCTTTCTATTCAAATTCCACTCTGATTGCAAGGTCAGAGTTCGGCATTTTCAATCTCCTAGCCTCCACACGAACGGCCTCCCCTTCGTTTTCTTTACCTCTACTCCGTGACTTTCCATTTGGCTTTTTTTTTAAACTACAACACATAGTTTCAACTATTTTTCATGGCATGCACCAATTTTGTGGAGGAGAAGTTGATTGACAACGCAATTAAAGGGATGACAGCATAACAAGGGTGGAAATGTGATGTAAGGAGGTGAATGATAGGGTTTTCACAAGATTCAAATGAATTTAGCTTTTGCTTCCCTAATAATATTGTTACAATGCAATGTATGTGATGTATGTGAAAGAAATGGTGCCAATTATCATAAAATTCTACTGACAATCTTATGTATAGACACACATCGAATCATACAAAGTGTCATGCAAACCTTTAGTATTTAAAATTTTCCCAAATACAAAGAAAATAGTATGCATGGTTGCACAACAATTATGCAACAACACACACAAACTTTATCAATCAATGTGTAACTAATTTTTAAGGGCAAATTGTGGCCATAAATTTGTGTTGCCTACCTCAGACAACAAGAAAACTCGATTAGATGTGGTGGAATACCTCTGCAAGGAACTTGAATTGGTTGTGTAGTGACTGTGTAGCTCAGAACTTTGTGCACTTGTTTCTAAGAAACCTTCTCACTGTTCAAAAAAAAACCTTCTTTTGAACCTCTGCCAATATGATTTCGCCCTTGTGCTATGAAAACTATTGAATTTTATTACAGAAGAGTGCAAACTATATATTAGAGAGATAATGAGCGTAATATGAATAAAAAATTTGAAATGTGTGCCTCATATGTTTTGTTTGGTCATGGGTATAAACTGTGTAAAGGGTTATTATGATCCTAAAATATGAATGATGGTAATAAGTTGTGGAGGGATGTAGTAGCAATGATAATGAGAGGTGATTTAAGGATGGGTGTGTACATATGATGTTACATGTAAATGAATGGGGTCTATGGAAGAGAGTATATGAATGGAAAGAGTATATGGAAGGAGTTATGAATACTAAATGGTGAAATGTGAATCATGAATCATGAATGGTGGAATGGGAGCATGATGGACACCATTAACAATATACCCATATAGCTTCAATAAAGGAAACATGAATTATTCTATTCATGGTTCTGACTTGTGATAGGTACCCCTTTGACCCTAAATGTCTCTACATGAAAATATGACCTTATGACCCTCTCATAGACTCAGAATCTCTTAAATTCAATCATGTCTTTAAGGACCTTCTATGAAAATATTTTAGTAACCTCAAATAATGATTCTTTAGAATTTGAAAATAGTAGTTCATAGGATAAAAAACTACACAAAATCCCAAAATGAATGAAAGAGGCAAATACATTTGATCCATAAACCCTAGGATCTTCAGATTGGTTCCAATGGGGATGGCAGCCTCCTAGTGAGGTGCCAAGAACATCGAAGACTAATAGCCTAACCATTGAACAATGGATTTAAATAGTAAGAACTAAATATTAATTGACTGGCTAACTTACATATGGCAGCATATCAACAAAACCTTAGGGTCTTCTCCTTAGGCTTCAAGTTCCAATGATAACAACGACCCATACCTGTAGTAATGAAAGTAAAATGGTATGTAAAATGGATTATTGGATCAGCTGAATTTTAAGTAATAAAATGTTTCAACAACCTTCCATTGACAAGCCCTCCTTCAAGTAATTCATCTGTCAAATCTTTGAGTAAGTAGGCATTGTTTCTGTAGAAAGAAGCAATTTTGAAGGGCCCCTTCGACAATTGTCAAACTCCCCGTGCTTTCCTTTCTCCTCATTCGTGGCATCCCATTTTAAAACTAAGTCTTCAATCTGAAAATCATTTTCCTTAGTCCTCCTACCATGAATTTTCTTAATCTATTCTTGTATCACCTAAGTAGTTCTGAAAACTTCTTCCCTAGTCTATTGCAAATGAATCATTTGATTGATTCTTCTTTGTATGGCATTGGGTTCCACTTCAGCCTCCTGTAGAAATTTCATCACCGAAACTCCGAATGAAGAAGGAAAGACAACATTTGTTCCATAAACTAACTAGAAATGGGACATGCCTATTGATTTCTTAGTGCTTACTTGGTCAGCCAACAATGTATTCACTAACTTCTTATGCCATTTCCTTTCATTTTCTTGCAACAATTTTTTTTTTTTTTTTTTATGTTGATCAAACTTTTGTTGGAAGCATCATCCAAGCCATGACCTTGGGGGTAACAGGTTTTTGAGTGACCAAGCGTAATTTTATAATTATGAAATAAATCTACCATCTCCCTTGATTTGAAAGTAGAAACGTTGTCTATAATGACTTTCTGAGGGTAGCCAAATCTAGACAAGATATTTCTTTCCAAAAATTGAATGATAACCGCATCTGTAGCCTACCTAGTTAGGGCTGCTTCAACCCACTTGGTGAAGTAATTGGTTGTTATTAAGATCCACTTATGTTGTCTAGATGAGGCTGGGTGGATTTCACCTATGAAATCAAGTCCCCATTGTTTAAAGGGCGACTCAACTGCAATAGGGTTTAGGGGTAGTAGGAGCAACTCATCTCTTTCTTCAAAAACCTAACATTCATGAAAACTGAAAACCTTTTTATATACATCAACGAACAATGTTGGCAAGTAAAAACCAACCCTTAAGCTCTTGTTAATGGTGGTCTTCTAAAACAAGTGTCCACCACAATACCCTTTACGAAACTCCTCTATGGTTTTCTATGCCTCATCATCAAGCAAACAATTTAGCAACATGCCACTGCGATCTTTCTAATACAAGAACTGATCTATGATACAAAACTTGACAACTTTCAATTTGAGGAATCGATATTTAGTTTTAGTCAAACCTAGAGGTGTTTACAAGTGCTGCAACACATATAAAATGCTTTCATACCATGAAGAAACAACAAATCTTTCCAATAGATGCTGAACTGACCTTAAATCATCCTCTTTCGAAAGAGAAGCCACGAAATTAATCTCAAGTGCATGTAGACTTGATTATGCCATCACCTTCACCAGTCCTTTCAGTTTAATTGACTTCGTGAGTTTAATATTTGCATCATATTCAAGTATCAAAGAAATCTACTTGCCTATCCTACGTTCTGGGTCATTTTGAGTGAGAATGTCCTTCACAGCAGAGCTTGGCACATAGGCAATGATGTGCGAATGCAAAATTTACACCCGAAAATCATTTAAGGCTTTCACCAAGGCAAAGGCCTACTTTTCCATAATGTTGTATTTAAGGGCAACATCTTTGAGACTCCTACTAAAGAATGCAATTGGAATCCCTATATCTTGTTAGTTCTTTTGCCTTAGGACAACTGCTATACTATGCTCCAAAGAAAAAGAAAAAATCATGAAATCTTGAGTGCAATCTGGAGTGATAAGAATAGGAGCACCAAACAACAAATATTCTACCTCATTGAAATATTTTCTTGTTTCTTTTGTCCACTTAACATCACTATTATTTTTCAACATGTTTGTAATTACTCTTAAGATGTCTAATAATTTGGGGATGAACCTCCTTAGGAATTTTATTCTCCCAATAAAATACTGAATTTTCTATTGGAAATAATACTGAGAGGGGGGGGGGTGAATTAGTATTATCAAATCAATATAACTTTTTCATTTCCATATTAATATTCATATACGCTACTTCAGTTAAGGCAAACCGTGTGTATACGCAACTGTGTGTAATGCAACAAGCGTATATCTAGTAAACTTATGATTCAGTTAGTTGATCCTTAATGAGTGCATCAGAACATTATTAACCATATGAACAGTAAACAGGACCAGTAAAATAGAACAGATCATCACACACAAGAAGCACACATGAACACCATGATGTAAGGTGGAAACCCAATGTGGGTGAAAACCACCTGCTGCAACTCGTCTCAATCTTCTTTTTAATAAGAAACTTCTTTTACAATGATTATGTACTGGTGCAGTCTTATACCAATACGCAGGCTTGTACCTGTACAAGGCTACAACCTTCTCTCGTTCTCTAGGTTCTCCTGGAAGGGAGCTACAACTCCCTTAGCTCTTGTACTAGCCAATCCATTTACTAGTACATAGGTGCTGGCCTACTGAAATGCTCCAACCTTTACTCGTTTTCCAGCTGCTACTGGAAGGGGGCTATCACCCCCTTAGCTCTTGTACTAGCTGATCTACTAGTACGTAGGTGCCAAACTACAGAAGGCTACAACCTTCTCTTTCTTCCTCCAGGTACCACATTTCATAAATTTTCAGACTAGATACTCATGGAACACAACATCATAATCTGAAGGCCACGTTTCATCCAATTTTCATACTGGACCCAACAACAACATTGAAGCACAAAATTAATCATCACTGCAATACACCCATCAACTACACCTACATCATCAATCTTTGAATCACCCAATACTTAAACACTGAAACCCTGTCAACAACACAGTCACTAAAACGCAGAACAGACAACAGAACTCTGCAACAATAACCAGATCCTACTGCAACTTCAAATATCATATATCATAATGTATACGCTACTATGACGAACCAAACCAGCGTACATACGCGCTTTCACCACAGCCAACCCGCGTACAGATCTACAAATATTTTCTCATAACTTTGCAGTTGTTCCAGACATCAATCATACCCATATCATAACATTTATAGAACATTACATGCATCAGTATACAGATCTAGAATAAGCATGATCAAACCGTATAGAGATGATTCATTCCAAGCCATTTAGATCCCGATCTATCCTTAGATCTTGTTCTCCATCAACCGCTTAGATTCCTCCTTAGCAAAGCATCATGAACCCATAACCTGCATACTGGATCTCATACTTCATCAGATATTCAAGGCTTTCTCAATACCTTTGCTTAATGATCTTCTTCTCCTTTTACAGTCTTAGGCCTTACTCAATACCATGGTCCAAAACCATTGAGAACCAATACTAGGGACCCAATACCTGGGTTTAACACTTCGGACGCAATACCAAGGACCAAAACCATAGATCTAAATACCACGGACCCAAAAATAAGCTTTCCCACATGTACGCGCTTTTTTGTGCATGAAAGTGCGTGCATACGCATACGCGACTTTTGATCAGCAATCCCACGTGTATATGGGTCTTTGTATATAAAGAACCTACGTGTATACCCTACTTGGTATATAGCGAACCTATGTATATACACGACTTGGTACATAGTGAACCTGCGTATAACCTGCCTATGTACGCGACTTGGTATATAGTGAACCTGCATATATACTCATCTTTCTTCATTCTTTGTAGTTTGATCATTAATTCTTTGCTACTGACCTGCTGCACTATAATCTGTCATCTTGCCATCAAGGACAACACTTGTATCATAATGCCAACAATCTCCCCTTTTGGACTTGATGGCAAAGCTAACTTGTCATACTGAGAACTATCATCTGATTCCTTTGAGTTGTCCTGCATCCCATGTATTCTGTCTCATCTGATATCTCTTCTATAGATTCATCTAGTTGTATATAAGTGAGTTGTTCTTCTATGAGTGGGTTGTCATCAAGTACAACACATGCATCATAATGCCAACAATCTCCCCCTTTGGACTTGATGGCAATGACACCAAATCACTCTCCCCCTTTGACATCAAGGGCAAAGGGCGGACCAAGATATTCTCTTTCCTTGATAATCATTTTGCTGACCATACTCCCCCTGAGTACCTGCTGAAATCTCTGAATGAGCTCCCCCTTTGTATATGTCAAGGTGTACCAATCTGACCATGCTCCCTCTAAGTACATGCTGAAATCTCTGCTTTGTTGAAGTGTGTTATCCATGCTCCCCCTGACTGTAAGCAAGGTATGCAAAGAGATGTTCTACAAGAAGAACATGACTCTATCATAAATGACCTTCCTATCACCAAGGACTCATACATACATCCATCTCCCAACCCAATGGGGATATGCCAAATACCAAATGTTTATACATGACTGAACTATTACATCATCCTTCCCATGCATAGTGGGGGTACAAATTACATCATATGACCAAAAGGGATTCATCAAATGACTACACTAGATAGAGACAAACTATGACCTTTACATGACATTTATAGCAGAGACCAAACATCTAAGTAGATCATGATTCATCAGCAACTATTATACACAATGTATGATCTGCTCCATAATCATCTGACAACAGCATCTAGACCAGCAACCTGTATATGTTCATAACCTATAATCGGTATGTCTGCATCAACTCATCCTTTTGAATAGAATTCTATCATTATATAGGTAAGAACTTGTCATCATCATGTCTCCAACAATGCAACTTTGAGTAATCATTCATGTATCCAGCACTATGCATCTTGAGCTCAAGATCATTTGTCAAGACTTCTTGATATCATCAACAGCATCAATCCTCATCCACAAGAGTGCCAAGAACTATAGGAATCCTGCATCATAATTGTATTATATGATCTTTATGCATATGACGACAGCAGCATATGAGTGACTCATCATCAAGTAATGAAGATGTCTATTCAAGCTTTGTACTTCTCCTTATCCTTATGAAGATCACCATGTAAGAACCATATATGCATCATCAGATAATCAACCACAATTTTGATCTGAACACCAACTATGTAACCCCAAGAATCATATGAGATTTTTTCATGGACAACTCATAACCATATCATAGCAAGATGAATCATTTAGCCATATAAGCATCATTACTAAGGACTACTAACCATAATGCCAACAATTCATTATTAAAAGCATATGCTTCCCCTGAACCTGTGCTATCTTGCTTCTTCACCCCTGTGAGCATCACCCGATGCAATGAGTGCTAAGTGAACTATTCAAAAATCATGAGAAATTAGTCAGTTACGACTACCTCTCATGGAAATGGTCATACGTTTGAATGACTTACTTAACGCAGTTGAATCCCAAAAATGATATGTAAGAAGTATCATCATCCACAAGTTAAGATCAAATCATTTCTAAACATCTTACAAGTATCAAGACATTTCCACACAACATCAATAGATTGTAACAGAGCAAATAATGGATCGAATCATATCAGACCCCTTTTCCTGAGCCTGTTCCACTGCTTTTCCTCAAACTAACATATACGCCACTGTGCAGTAACCAACTCGCGTATATACACGAATTCCCTTTATGAAACTTGCATATGAGATTTAGGACACTGAATTTTTTCACTTTCAGGTCCCTCTGAGTCTGTTATGTTTGTATATTGTGTTGTGCCACATCTTTCTGACTGTACTTCCTTCTTCTTACATATCTTCAAGTGTGATGATGTTTTCTCCTTTTGGTATGGTTCCCGTACTTTGTTCCTACATTCCTTTGTTGTATGTCCAAGCTTGTTACATGCATAACATCTTACATGTTTCATATTCCTTCTAAAGCAATCAACAGCTATGTGACCAAACATATTGCAAGCAAAGCAATATCCCTTATAGTACTTGGAACTTGATGATCTTTCTCAGTGATAGTCCTGAACCATTCTTCTTCTGCATCTGGCTGCAACATGTCCAAGATTATGACATACATAACATTCAACATTATTCATTTAAGGAATTGACCGACTATTATTTCCATAGTTAAGAATAAAAGATTTTCTTTGAAGAATTTCTTTCCTTGGTTGTTGATGGGATTGACCTCTCATCTCCTTGTTGAGCATTTCAGATTTTACATTAGAGTCCCTTGTCTTACTTTGTGAACTAGATTCTCCTTCAAAAGATTCATGAAAACCAAGACCCGTTTTGATAGCAGGAGACCTTTGACTACTAAGAATATCATCCAAGATCTTAGTACTATCTTGAAATCGTAAGAGCTTATCCTTTTCTTCTAAGTTATCTTTAACAATATTTACCTCAACCTGATGTTGCTCCTCCTTTTCATGATACTGCTTCTTCATGTTTTCTTCAGCTTTTCTTCCTTCTTCCAACTGATGTCTTAGTTCAAGAACTTCGTTTTCTTTTTTTTCAAGAGCTTGGAGTAGTTCTTTATTCTACCTTTTTGATTCTTCAAGATCTTCTTTTAGCGAGAGGATTGTAGCTTCAATACTTTCATAGTAACTGGATCTATCTCTGAGTTTCTTGATTGTTGTGCTCCTTTCATTGACTTCATTTCTTAATGATGTCACTTCATCCTGCAACTTTTGACATTGCTCTTCCTTATCCTTGAATAACTTCCTTACCTTGTTTCCTTCCTCTAATTGAGCTTTTAGTTTGGTAGCTTCTTCTTTGAAGGCACATTCCCTTTTGTTCAATATATCTTGTTGATCTCTAATTTTGTCTGTAAGCCTTTTAAATTCTGCCTCTATTTGATATCTTTCTTGCTCACCCATAAGAGCAAATTCAGTTGTTTTGCTATCACTTTCATCATCTTCAAATGGATGGATAAATGTATCACCAGAGTATAACAAATTCATACCTGCTAGTTCTTTTGCTTGTTCATCTTCATTATGAAGTGATTCTGAACCTGAAGTGCTTCTTCCACATATTCCTCAATCGATTCTCCCACTATCATAGCTCTTCTTAGATGTCTTCTTCTTCGTAGGTGCTTTCTTCTTAAGCTTCTTTCCCATTGATCTACGGATCTCCTTCAAGCGATCAAGCTTCTACCAAAGGACCTGCTCTGATCCCAATTGTTGGAAATAATACTGAGAGGGGAGGGGTGAATCAGTATTATCAAATCAATATAACTTTTTCATTTCCATATTAAGATTCATATATGCTACTTCAGTTAAGGAAAACCGCGTGTATATGCAATTGTGTGTAATGCAACAAGCGTATATCCAGTAAACTTATGATTCAGCTAGTTGATCCTTAATGAGTGCATCAGAACATTATTAACCATATGAACAGTAAACAGGAGCAGTAAAATAGAATAGATCATCACACACAAGAAGCACACATGAACACCATGATGTAAGGTGGAAACCCAATGTGGGTGAAAACCAACTGTTGCAAGTCATCTCAATCTTCTTTTTAATAAGAAACTTCTTTTTACAATAGTCCTGTACTGGTGCAGTCTTATACCAGTACACAGGCTTCTACCTGCAGAAGGCTACAACATTCTCTCATTCTCCAGACTCTCCTGGAAGGGAGCTACAACCCCCTTAGCTCTTGTACTAGCTGATCCATTTACTAGTACGTAGGTGTCAGCCTACTGAAATGCTCCAACCTTTACTCGTTTTCCAGCTGCTATTGGAAGGGAGCTACCACCCCCTTAGCTCTTGTATTAATTGATGTACTAGTACGTAGGTGCCGACCTACAGAAGGCTACAACCTTCTCTTTCTTCCTCCAGGTACCACGTTTCATAAATTTTTAGACTAGATACTCATGGAACACAACATCATAATCTGAAGGCCACGTTTCATCCAATTTTCATACTGGACCCAACAACAACATTGAAGCACAAAATTAATCATCACTACAATACACCCATCAACTACACCTAGATCATCAATCTCTGAATCACCCAATACTGAAACTGAAACCCTGTCAACAACACAGTGACTAGAACACAGAACAGACAATAGAACTCTGCAACAATAACCAGATCCAACTGCAACTTCAAATATCATATATCATAATGTATACGCTACTATGACGAACCAAACCAGTGTACATATGCGCTTTCACCAAAGACAACTCGTGTACAGATCTACACATAATTTCTGATAACTTTGCATCTGTTCCAGACATCAATCATACCCATATCATAACATTTACAGAACATTACATGCATCAGTATACAGATCTAAAATAAGCATGATCAAACCGTATAGAGATGATTCATTCCAAGCCATTTAGATCCCGATCTATCCTTAGATATTGTTCTCCATCAACCGCCTAGATTCCTCCTTAGCAAAGCATCATGAACCCATAACCTGCATACTGGATCTCATACTTCATCAGATATTCAAGACTTTCTCAATACCTTTTCTTAATGATCTTCTTCTCCTT
The DNA here is from genome assembly GCA_000404065.3 of Pinus taeda. Lineage (NCBI taxonomy): Eukaryota > Viridiplantae > Streptophyta > Pinopsida > Pinales > Pinaceae > Pinus > Pinus taeda. The sequence continues at coordinate 74,303 of APFE030579001.1, forward strand.
TTATAGTCTGAGGCCTTACTCAATACCATGGTCCAAAACCATTGAGAACCAATACTAGGGACTCAATACCTGGGTTCAACACTTCGGACGCAATACCAAGGACCAAAACCATAGGTCTAAATACCACGGACCCAAAAATAAGCTTTCCCACATGTACGCGCTTTTCTGTGCATGAAAGTGTGTGCATACGCATACATGACTTTTGATCAGCAATCCCGCGTGTATACGCGTCTTTTTATATAAAGAATTTGCGTGTATACCCTATTTGGTATATAGCGAACCTGTGTATATACACGACTTGGTACATAGTGAACCTGCGTATAACCTGCCTATGTACGGGACTTAGTATATAGTGAACCTGCGTATATACTATCTTTCTTCATTCTTTGTAGTCTGATCATCAATTCTTTGCTACTGACCTGCTGCACTATAATCTGTCATCTTGCCATCAAGGACAACACTTGTATCATAATGCCAACAATCTCCCCCTTTGGACTTGATGGCAAAGCTAACTTGTCATACTGAGAACTGTCATCTGATTCCTTTGAGTTGTCCTGCATCCCATGTATTTTGTCACATATGATATCTCTTCTGTAGATTCATCTAGTTGTATATAAGTGAGTTGTTCTTGTATGAGTGGGTTGCCATCAAGTACAACACATGCATCATAATGCCAACATGTAGGTGGAGAAATATAGTGGCATCCATGCTTGTTTAGGGCCTAGTGATCTGGTGGGGATTGTAGTAAATCCTGGTTCTATTAATGAGGGTGAGGTGATGTAACCTCAGGAATCCTTGGTTGATTTTGGTTATGAGTCCCACATTCATGCTTGGAATATGGCATGGGGGTGATTGGATGAAAGAAATATTTGGTTCAACCAATCTATGGTCGGGTTGTTCATGGAAGTCCCATACATGGTTGGCTTTTGCACTCATTAATAAGAGTTATTTATCCATGGTATTTCATCTGTAAATGTATTGGTTTATATATGGATTTTATTTTTGTTGTGTCCTTTTTATTTATGTTGTTTATATGTTAGTTATGAGTATGTTTATGATAGTGATGATGTATGGATCTCATCATGTTTTGGTTTGTAAATGAGTAAACAATTAACATATTACCTAATAGATGATAATGCAGCTAATGTGATAAGGCAACATTGCTTCTGTTAGGCCCTTGTAATACTAGTGATTCCCCTATTACTATTGTCATTGTATCCCTTATTGTTATTATTGTGCCCCTATTGTCCCCATATTGTTATTAGTATGCCCCATAGAAACCCACTATTGTTATTTTTGTGCCCTTACGTTATTACTGTTATGTCAACTTGATTATATTATGACCCCTTAGACTCCTATATATATATATATATATATATATATATATATAAGGGAGGTTTAGTGATTTGTATCATCCAAGAATTATTCATCTGTGTAATGTAAAGGAGGTTGCCCCCTCGAAGAGGCTGAATTCTAAGGCGTTGATCTATCTTTTTGTGAACTGGTTTCCTAACATTTGGTATTGGAGCTTTAGATTCTAAGGTTTCGCTGCTCCAAATAGGTCACCATGGAATTTCCGCTATAACTTTTTTCTGCGACATTTCAGAAACTAAAAAAAAAACCCATTTGATCTGAAATCGTTCTAAACTTCATGTGTAAATTTTAGAGCTTATCTCGTTATATTTTCGGAGATATGATCTAAGGAAATTAGGGTTTTTGCAGACTCCCGAATTACATTCCAAAAAAATGACCTGGGGAAAATTGTCATAACTTTTGTTTTGAGCATCAGATTGAAATTTCGTCAGAAGTTTCAAAAAGAGGACGGCCTGTAGTTTTTTGTGTATCAGTTTCAGGTACTAAGGTCGAAACAGTGACACGTGGCATATCGTACAAGTTCCCTCTACTGAACTAGTTTATAATCAGGTCACCGTGGGAGATTTGGAATAACTCTTCATTGGAGAATCCAATCTTGATCAAACTTGTGAGGTTAGAAAGAGGATTCAAAGAGCTACCACAAGATGAGATTTCAGATATTCGAGATCCACAATTACAGAGATACAACAGATTTAATTTCGAGCTCTTACAAAAAAAAATGTGTAGTTTTTTTTTTAATTTTGCATAAGGTTGGTTTGAAAAATTAGTTTGAAGGAATTCAAAGGGAATAGTCAAGAATTATTAGCATTAATTAATGCCCCAAAGAAATAAAATGGAAACAACTAGTAAGCAACCTGAAAGCTCTAGCATGACTCGTGAAGAAGAGGAAGAAATGCAACATGATATATCAAAATTACAAGACCAAGTACAACAAATTTCACTCTCACTAAAGGTAAATGAAGCCAAGATGAATGGTGTGGAAGCTAAGATGGATGGAATGGAAGCTAAGATGAATGGCATGGATGCTAAGATGAATGGCATGGGCAATAAGATGTAATAGTTGAAGATAAATTTGAATAAGTTGCTACAAGAAATGGTCACTAATGGTGAAAGGGTAGCAAAGGAAACTAATGATGAGAACAAAAGAAATGTTAAACATGATTTCATAGACTCTAATGTTGGATTGAAGACCCAACATGTTCCAAAAATCAATATGAGGAAGTGTTAACACTCAGGTTGTTCCCTGCTTCCTAAAGGGAATACGGCCGAGGTAACCACTGACCAATCTTTTAGCTACAGGTCCTAGCCTACCTGTAACCAGAGAGGACTCTCTCTTTATAATTTAGCTTTGTTGGTGGATGATTTTAAGCTAGTTATGGTGTGCTGTTTTGTTTGAGTTTCGTGGGTTGGTTAATTCAAATAGAGCTGAGATGTAGATCATAGAACAGTTTGGTCCATTGGGAAATGGAGTTGAGGTAGTGTGCTGCTGAAGAATGTTTATGAAGGCAGAGTGTTGCTGCAGAGCCAGATAGGCATCTGTGGGACAATTTCTTAGATTTATGAAATGAAGTTATGGAACTAGTGAGTGAAAGGCAATTAAGAATCTTTCGCTATGCTAAAGGAGAAACGAAAGTATTGCTTAAGAGCGGTTAAGAATTCTTAAACAATATTGACAATGATAGAATTAGTTTAGACATGAGCAATTAAGAATTCATATCCATGGCTAATCCAGAAGAAAACATATTTAGAAATAGAGATTGAGCATAGGGTGTTCAAACAAATCCTAGGCTATTCTTTTTCTCTATTTACTATGATCATGAAAACATATGAATTATGGAATACACAGAAAAACACATACACAGTTCAGAATAACTTATTGTTTCAGCAAATGACACAGGAATTCTGTAGCACAACAGAGCTATTCATTTCCATCTTCAGACAGCATAGGAACCAGGAACTCCACCAGCAATTTGTATTATCAAAATGTCTCAAGTATACAATAGAGCTCTTCAGAAAGCGTTTTCACTACAACCGACCCTCAATACGTTCTCTGAGGGGATATATATACAAAATAGGATACAAAATATCTCAATGGTGAGTTATTGTGCAATAAATTGCACCACCAACTCTCTTACAAAAAGTAAATGAAGGAAATAACTACAGCATTTAATGTTGATATGGCAGCTATCTTTCTGTCAGATAACTTTTGACTTTATGGCTCAGGAAAGTTGGTTGTAGCTGTGCCTTTAATTATGCGTTAATTGAGCCTGCTGTCTGGGTGCTTTGGTGAGTCACTTGTACGGATGCTTCCTGTGATACCTGCGTGCTGATCTGTCTGATGACCTGTACTGTCACTGAGCTCTATTTTTTCACAAAAAAAGAAATAAAATAGTGTCATCACCTGGGCAAAATTTCCAGCATTGCCTGCCACCAATCAGCTGGAGGTAGCTGATGTCTCCTTATCTTCACCAGGGTTTCATCTGCTTCTGTATATCTGTAGAAGTTTGGAGGCACTTCAAACAGATGTTTTATCTCATGCTCAATAAAAAATAGATTTTCCAGTTTGTGATACAGAGACTGCCCAGAGGGAGGCCCTGTTTCTTCTGTGGAGCTGCTGGAAGCTGTTATTTGATTTTCAACATAATTGTTGATCCTTGTCATATACTGATTATATGACAGCAGCTGTCCTGTGCCAGTCACTAGGCTTGGCAGTCCTTTATCCTGTAACACTGTCATTTTTGCCCTGAATTCATCAATTTCT